>JAVXUO010000537.1:0-99144 GCA_033065855.1 Escallonia rubra | reverse complement strand
AAAGCAAGCTAATTTCACTCCCACATTGTCCATATACGAGGAAATCCTTAGAAAGCTTGGACAAGTGGGTTCATATGATTCAATGAGGAATATATTGAATGATATGAAGTGTTCGGGTTGTGAAGTTGTAGAAGGTACTTTCTTTATCTTTATTGAAAGTTACGCGACAAACGGTTTGTATGATGAAGCTATTGGTGTTCTTGGAATGATGGAAGAGGAATTCGGTCTAAAACCGCGTACGCATGCTTACAATTTTTTGTTGAATGTTCTTGTTGACGGGAATAAGTTGAAACTAGTTGAAGCTGTGCATACCTTGATGTCAAGTAGAGGGGTCAAGCGTGACGTGTCAACGTTTAATATCTTGATAAAGGCTCTTTGTAAAGCTCATCAGATTAGACCTGCAATTCTGATGATGGAAGAGATGACTACTTACGGGTTGGTGCCGGATGAGAAGACGTACACAACGATTATGCAGGGGTATATCGAGGAAGGAAACTTGGGTGGTGCAGTGAGGGTTAGAGATCAAATGATAGCGGCTCAGTGCCCGTCTAGTAATATATCAGTCAATGTAGTGATCCATGGGCTCTGCAAAGAGGGACGAATAGAGGAAGCTTTAGGTTTTGTGCAAGAGATGGCTAGTGAAGGCTTTCGTCCTGATCAGTTTACCTTCAATAGTGTGGTTAATGGTTTGTGCAAAGCGGGACATGTTAAGCATGCTCTAGAGGTATTGGATTTGATGCTTGAGGAGGGGTTTGAT
The DNA here is from genome assembly GCA_033065855.1 of Escallonia rubra. Classification (NCBI taxonomy): domain Eukaryota; kingdom Viridiplantae; phylum Streptophyta; class Magnoliopsida; order Escalloniales; family Escalloniaceae; genus Escallonia; species Escallonia rubra. The sequence continues at coordinate 98,387 of JAVXUO010000537.1, read as the reverse complement.
CCAGATATATTTACCTATAACACTTTAATTTCTGGACTGTGTAAATCGGGCAAAGTTGAAGATGCCATTGAAGTTCTCAAACAGATGCTCTATAGTGATTGTTCCCCCAATACAGTCACCTATAACACAATTATAAGCACCTTATGCAAGGAAAACCAAGTTGAAGAAGCTGCTGAGCTTGCTCGTGTTCTTTCTAGTAAAGGGATTTTACCCGATGTCTGTACATTTAATTCACTAATTCAAGGCCTCTGCTTGACCGGCAACTCTAAAATTGCGATGGAATTGTTCAGGGAGATGAAGAGCGAAGGATGCCAGCCTGATGAGTTCACTTACAACATGTTGATTGACTGCCTTTGCTCTAAGGGGAGACTTGATGGAGCTTTGAGGCTACTGAAAGAAATGGAATTAAGTGGCTGTGCACGAAGTGTAATTACTTATAATACTCTGATTGATGGGTTCTGCAAAAACAGGAAAATCGAAGAAGCAGAAGAAATTTTTGATCAAATGGAACTTCAAGGGGTTTCAAGGAATCTGGTTACCTACAACACCCTTATTGATGGTCTTTGTAAGTGTCGGCGAATGGAGGATGCTGCTCAGCTTATGGACCAGATGATAATGGATGGAATGAAACCTGATAAGTACACTTACAATTCCCTTCTAAGTCAATTCTGCAAAGCAGGTGACATTAAAAGGGCAACAGATATTGTCCAAACCATGACATCAAATGGGTGTGAACCAGACGTCGTCACCTATGGCACACTAATACAGGGATTATGTAAAGCAGGCAGAACCGATGTTGCTGGCAGGCTCCTCAGAACCATCCAAATGAAGGGCATGGTTCTGGCACCACAGGCTTATAATCCTGTTATTCAGGCACTCTTCAGGCGTAAAAGGACAAAAGAAGCTATGAGGCTTTTTAGAGAAATGGAGGAGAAAAGTGAGCCTCCTGATGCTGTCTCGTACAGAATTGTTTTTCGAGGGCTTTGTTCTGGTGGAGGGCCTATTGGGGAGGCTGTCGATTTTGTAGTCGAGATGACCGAGAAAGGATTCTTACCAGAATTCTCTTCGTTCTGTATGCTGGCTGAAGGGCTTTGTGCTTTGTCGAGGGAGGAGACACTAATAAAGCTTGTTGAAATGATCATGAAGAAAGCAATATTCTCAGACAATGAGGTGGCAATGATTATGGGTTTCCTCAAAATTCGTAAATTTCAAGATGCATTGGCCATCCTTGGCAATGTTCTGGATAGCCGAAATGCCAAAAAAGGTTATTGGTGAATATGAAAGTCAAGAATCACTGTTCTTTCTCTGTGTATTGTTCATAGGACCATGAAGTTTGGGTTAAAGAAGATTTTTAAGGGGTTCCGACCATGAGAGAGGCATTGGCTGTCGCATTTGTACTGTATAAGCTACTTGTTTCTCTCCACTTGATTTTCCTTTCAATAGCTGAAGCTTTTGGATGTTGTTCTACTGTTCTTGTAACGCATTGCCCTGGTCTGTAAAACAACATAACCTTAATCCTTCTGACACTTACCCAGTGTGGTGCTGAGCAGCACTGAGAGATCACTGTAAACATAACAGGAAAGATTGAGGTGACAGAATGATGTGGCTTTTGACATATGTCACGTGGTGCCAACTCAGCGACAGTCATCTCTTTTACTTTTAAAAAATCTGACATTTACCCAGTGTGGTATAAGAGCAGATCGAGTATTTAATTTTGTTGAAACAAACAGGACTGCCCGTTTGCACATATAAAAACCCTCCACCTTCAACTTGTTCTATCGGAGTCGCCGGACAAGTTGGGGGAGGATACACAAAGCGTCAAAAACACACGGGCAAAAGCCGCTCTTTCGTCTGCCGGAATCAGACGATCATCTCGCACACTCACCCTTTCATTTTCCCACCAACCAAAACAGCCCCAAATTAAACAAATCATACCCATTTCTTCAGCCTGCGCTCTCTATCTCATCCACTTCTGTCTCATCTTCAAGATTCTCCCATACCCTCCGCCACCCTTTAACTCTTTCACTTGTCTTGTACTTATAACCACTCTCGCCGGCTAATTTTTCAAGGGTTCGTAACTTCCCTTATATATGTGTGCATAGTCATCTTATTTTGTGATCAATTCAGTTGAATAGTGCCATGGATGAGGAAACACCATTGGTTGTTGAAGACTCGCGAACTGAACCCGTGAATCACACGAGAGATGTGCATATACTTAGCTGGGCGTTCTTGTTGATTTTCTTGGCTTATGGCGCTGCTCAGAATTTGGAGAGTACCATCAACACTGTGAGTCTTTCTTATTACCCCATTTGTATCCTAATGTTGGTGAGTTGGTCCCTTTTGCAAAATTCTTTGCACTTCCTCCTTTTCATGATTTTTGTCACCTGTGAGGCTTTGACTTTTTAAATTCTTAGAATACGATTTGTATTTGCAAGTATTGACTTGACTTATTGTTTTTAGTCTAGTTTGGCTTGTGAGAAATTCTTATCTTTTGATGAGTTACTATATTTTAATTCAAGTCAGTGTTTAGATGCTCAAATCATATCCTAGAAATTTGCAAAAACTCAAAGGGGAAAGCAATTATGTAAAGTAAATTCATATTTCATTCTAACAATTCGCAAAAAGTCGTGCTGACAAACAAAGCAACATATTGTTATCTGAATGACATCCAAGTGTTTCGCATTTTGGGCCTAGTATCTTTCAATGTTACTTGTATACTATGCTGATTCGATTTGGTTGAATGGTTTTGGGACTGAATGTTGGTTTTCAGGAGGGAGATTTGGGGACAATTTCACTTGGGATATTGTATTCGTCTTTCACATTTTTCTCGTTGACTGCATCCTCAGTGGTTCGAGTGATTGGGTCCAAGAGTGCTCTACTACTTGGGACAACTGGGTATTGGTTGTTTATAGCTGCCAATTTGAAGCCAATATGGTAACTCATTTACTCTACATAGTGTAATGCAGTTCGGTTAGTGATAATTTACATTCCTGTTGTAGTTTTTGTCTTGTGAACGTTATGGTGAAAGTGTACACCAAAAGTCCCCGTCAGTAACCCCGGAAGTAACACTTTCATAGCAAGTCCTTCCCCACCGTTTAAAACAGCAAAAGCTAATGAACGACATCATTTACTGTTTTTCCTAATTTTAGTGTTTGCAGGTTAAGAAGTAGGGATATGTACGCTATTTAGGGGTCGAGCTGTATCCTTCCAAAGAGATATTCATGATTTAGAATTATATCAAAATGATTCTGATAGTATCTTAAATGTTTCTTTCGAGTCTCTATCATCTTACAATTTGAAATTTTGGTCCTTTCAGTTTTTCAAATTTCAATTAGTTATTTGTGCGCTGTTTAAAAGTAAAGCAATATTGTCTTTCCAGATTTTTTCATTGTGAAGTGGAAAACAGTTATCGTATTTATAAGAAGTAAAGATGCCCTCACAGCTAGTATGCAGATGCAGAAACTCATGTAATCTACTCCGGGAGTTCCTTGATAGAGAGTAAATTGCTATATCTGTTCAACTTAGCCACTCAAAATTTGGGGGATAATGAGAATTTGTGAATTTTCAGACTTTTGTACCCTGCTTTTGGCATCTTTCAGATTTGATCTTTTTCTTAACGTTAATATGAAACCACATAAATATGCATGAGCGGAACTGAATCGTATTATTCATATAAGATGTCGTGTTAACAATTCCCCCCCCCCCCATTAGTGCGTTATTTTACATAAACTAATCCTTCATATTTTGTGAGTTGTCGTTTTGATAAGCCATGTGTTGTTGCTTCACCTAGAACTACTTGTCATACATATACAAGCAGTTGATTCAACAAGATGATTTTGATCTTTGTTTAGATACCCTGTTCATTGTTTTCAGATTCGTTTCTTCAAAAGGCTTGCATTTGGTTACGATTTTGAAGTTATGTTTTCATATTCACTAAACTCAAACACTACCCATAGCTCCATGCAAATACATTATTAGATTTCACCCCGCTTTATTTAACATGTAAATGTGTTCTAAAATGATATTTTGATCAAAATAAATAATCTTCTCTATTTTTTCTGATTAGTATAGAGTATTTAATGTGTTATATTATGTATTCTAGGAAATGATATCCAAAGTTTTGATGAGAGGCCTGAAAGAGAGAACAATTCATTGTGATATAAAGCCTCTCTCACTATCTGATCACATGATCATCGGAGATGAAGAGTTACAATGATAGATTCTGGATGAGTCATCCGTTAAGGGTTTGAAGGAGTGGTATGTGGCATCTTGGAAATCTCTAGGGCAAGCTTTTATACACGGGCACGCTTTAATGTCATAGAATTTGAAGCCTTGGCAAAAAGTTTGAACGATTTATAATTCATTTAGAGAGAGGGCCATGCATTTGACAAGTTAACTTGGGGAAAGAACCTGCATCAATTAGCACTTAGAGATGAAGATTCTCACATACCATAATATCAACTCGTCTATTTTTACTACCAAGGACAATAATGTCATTAAAAGTTTATGTAAGGGTATTTTTGACTAAAAAATGATTTACAAAGATTGAGACTTTTAGTAGTATAGATAAACATTCATTGTGGTAGACAAACAAAAGTTTGATGCCATGAACCTGAAAGTGAATCAAGAAATAATGCAAGACATATTATGTTCTTAAATTTAAAGAACCATTCTATTTTTCTTTCAGTATTTTATGTCACTGTATCACTCCTCTATGTAGAACTTTGACGATGTATTTCCAAAAAGATACCTACTGCGTTATGCTTTAAGGTACTTTGTCGGTATGTTATATTTTCTGATGTGGAAAATAATGACACGATTAAGAAGGAAAACAGAATACAAAGAGCTCTTGCTATTTTTAGTATATAGTAATTGAAGCGTCAAGCTAGCTTTTGGATTTCATAAATACTTGTAGCCTTACTGCCATTACCTATTACTTACTGTTGAGATTACTACTCAGCATCCACATGTTCTCTGATAAATTCCTACAATCAAGTCTTTTCTCACTGCTACTACAATTAGTACTACTTAACCAAAATACGAAGTACCACAATAGCATAAATAGACCAGGGGACCCAAAACTCCCTAGTAATTAGTAAGATGGACCTTTTAAATAGCTAAAATTGAAAACGGGCTTACAACAAACTAATGAAATCTCAAGGGCTCAGTAATTATTTACCAAGCCCCTGAGATTTGCAGTGGTCGGGCGAGTGGTGGCTTGGTTTTTGTTATTAATTCTTGAGTTTGCTAGTTCATGCTTGTGAGCCGATCTGCTGGTGGTTAGTTTCCCGCAGTGGGGGTGATGGTGGAAGTTTTGGTGCCGCAGTGGCGGTGACAGAGGCGTGGCCTTGAGTATGGTGGTGGGTGTTGGGCTGGTGGAGTAGTGGTGGTGCTTCACTGAATGGGCCGGTCTGATTCTAATGAAAGATAGGAAGAAGAAGAATAAAAAAGAAATCTGGCCAATAACATTTGGGATGCTTCCATTTATGCCCCTTGGATTTCATCACGTGCGAATAAGGAGCTCTTTCAACGGAGAAATAGATGGGACATTAATAGATGGACCTTTTAAATAGCTAAAAATTTGAAAAAAGGCTTACAACAAATGTATGAAATCTCAAGGGCTTGGTAAATAGTTAGCTCAAACAACAAGGTCAAAACAACATAATAAGCCTAAAATCATTCAACAGAGGTGTTATCGTTTACTTACATCCATAATGCACCTATCTTGAAGACTTCATGTTGTATGTTCGTAGTAGTAGACTATTGTCCCTAATTATGGCAATATTTTTAACTTGAAGATGGTTTCGTGCTGTTCTTGAATCTCAATTTGGGCTAGTGAAATCAGATGCACGGTCCATCTGTTCCAGAATTGATGTTATCCTTTTGGGGAATGAGTTCAGTAGCAGATATCTGTACTTGGGCACGGTTTAAATAACCGTTGTCAGCGATAATTTATTTCTCTTCCGCTTTTTGTAGTGTTTAGGGATAACCAACCGGACGGCTTTCGTTCAGTTTCTCATGCATATTTTGTGATGAATGGTTTGAAACTGTATTTAATCACTCAAGTTCCTGACATGCCACCATTTTTCTTGCAGGTCTACAATGGTGCCAGCTTCTTTGTATCTTGGATTTGCTGCTTCAGTAATATGGGTTGGGCAGGTGCAAGGTTTTTTTTCTTCTTCTCTAAGAGTTCTTCTATCTTTTGGTTGCGATAAAGCTATAAGTCTTCCCAAATATATTGTGGTCTATAGGGGACATATCTTACTTCGACCGCGCGCAGTCATGCAGATGACTACAAGGTACATGAAGGAACTGTGATTGGCCACTTCAATGGGGAATTTTGGGGGATTTTTGCCAGTCACCAGGTGCCCAGCTTAGAACTTCATTTTTTCTGTTGTTTCTACTTCCAACCATTGCATTGATGCCTTTCTTTTGTAGTTAAATGAATTGTTCTCTTTGTATTGAAATGCAGTTAGTTGGAAATCTCATTTCCCTTGCTCTATTGAAAGATGGGAAGGTATGCATGCACTTCTGCTTCCTGCATTTGTTTGTGCTCAGTGATTCTCGTTGCTTTAGAAATCATCATACCTGTCTTGAGAGCCTTTGTCTTGAGAGCCTTTAGTGGGGCTCAAAAGATAAAGAAGCGTCTTGTAGATTCAAACAATTCCTGTTTTGCATTGCTCCGCTTTCCTGTGCACTCTTGCTCTGCTTCTTGAAACATGGAAACATTCCCTTACCAAATCACTTAGTTTGTGGGGGCGACTCTGGTTTCTTTGATAAATGTCTTTTTGTTAACATTACAGCAAAAACAGGACTTTGTAATTATTTAGTGCAGTTATCGATAACTTTATGTTATATGCAGGAATACTTTAGGGGTAAAAGAATCTTATTGCTAGAATAGGGCTCGATTACATGCATGGTAGACTTCTGTATGTGTGATAGTGTGTGCACATAATGTAAAAGACCCTTTGAGGCCGTTATCCAAGTCTTTGTTTTTGTGGTACCAGGTTCTTGATGGGAATGTTACGGTTTTATGTAGATCATTTACTGTGCATAATAGGGTAATGTTAGCAGCGGTCATGCCAGTTTCGGTTGGGTTTTACCTAAAGGAGTAATGCTGTCTTTGCATGATAACGAGGCTTTTCCAGCTTGATACATCCGGAGCTAAACCTTAGTTGGATGGGCAATACCACTTTGTCAACATACAATTAGCTGTGGCATGTCTGAAGCATGTGTCTAAAATAATGAGTAAAATGAAGCATTTGTTTCATGTTGTACCTCAGCATCAATTCATGTTTCCTTAGAAGTCTACATATGATATGGAATTTTTTCACATCGCTGCAGGGTGGAAGTACTAGTGGGACAACTGTACTTTTCATTGTCTTCCTCTGCAGTATGACCTTAGGTACCATTCTTATGTGCTTCTTACGCAAAAGGGATAGTAAAGAAGAAGAGGGACTACAAAAATCTGCTGTCACTTTCTATTCTTCCGTGGTGTCTTTGTCAAAGTCGGTCATCACTCCACTGTATGATGTACGACTACTACTAATAATTCCACTTATTGCATATTCAGGCTTACAACAAGCATTTGTATGGTAAGTAATGGTCAACTAATGATGCAACTCTGTATGATTGTTATTGTACTGTCAACTTGTGCATTTTTTTATGTTGCTATTAATTATCTTTCTTCTACTGAGCATGAAACCTTCATCATTCTAGGGCGGAATTCACCAAGTATGTTGTTCAACCCATTCTTGGAGAGGCTGGTGTGGGTGGTGCAATGGCGGTGTATGGGGCCTTTGATGCGATTGTGAGTATGCAATTGCAGCAATAAGTAATTTCATTTGCCAATAAAGTGATCTTCAAAATAACCAGCCCACGTCAGCTTACATGCACCAATTTTGCACAAGCCACCTATATGTATTTCATGGTAAGGAAAAAGATATTGTAAACGAGTTTACCCTCGCCAATGTCTTTCCCTTTGGAACGAATATTCAGTAACACATTAATCGTGATTATATGTTTTTACGTTTTCTTGTGGTCCTGTATTTTCTCTGTGTGATGACATATTTCTCCAGCTATTGTGCTGTTGTAAAACGGGTCATGTTAGGTAGAGTTTCTGATTTTAATCCGCAATATGTTGTTTTAAAGTTTGGTTCTAATAATCTCAGTTGTTTGTTAATCTTGTTGCAGTGCTCACTAGCTGCTGGTCGACTTACCTCTGGTCTCAAATCAATCACCTTAATAGTTTCTGGCGGAGCTTTTCTTCAGGGTATTGTATTAGTCTGGCTTCTGCTTAAGTTCAGGTTAGTTCTCTTGTGAAATCTAGTTGGTAAGTATGTCTTATAAACCAAAGCTTTTAAGTGGTAACTGACTTGGGCTTTTATCCTGGTTTTTTTCTTCCTCTTCTTTTCTCTCTCTTTCTTGGATGTCCTCATGCAGCGTAAGTAGCAGTGTACTTGGCATAATCTACCCTTTTCTTATAGCAGCAATATGGGGCATTGGGGATGGAGTATTAAATACACAGCTTAACGCTTTGATTGCGATGCTCTTCAAACATGACACGGTAGTGATCTGTTCTCTTTGTTAAGGCCAGCACTTATTTGGTCCAAAATTTTTCTTTTTGTCAAAGGATCCTTTATTATATATATACCTAAGAAAGATGGCAGTGACCTCATACCAAAAAAAGAAGAAGAAAGATGGTGGTAACTTAGTTTACAACAGGAGTAGGAGAAACTTTTGTCGAAGTTTTGTAAAGATGACGCTTAGGACCCACTGCGGAAGGGACTTCCAGTCTTATTGAAGGCTGGTATTGTCAAGAAAAGAAAGTGCAAATGTGTTGGGAAACTGAAGCCTACCATTTTGAGGTTCCACTTACTCTTGGTGTAATGATAGCCACCAATATCTAGTTCCTTACAAGCGAGAAGGCTATGTTGAATGGTGCAATGGTTTCTTACTTTCTTTTAGGGGGTAAAAAAAAACAGCGAGGTTATTTTTTGCGGTTTTCCATTTGGTGGTGGGAGCTTATATTTTGGTCGTCTATTTAACTGTGGGAGTTGATGATTTTCTATTGGTGAGAAAGCTATGGTGATATGGTGCAATTCATGGTTACCTATTAAACAAATAATAAGCAAAATTAGGAAGTTAGTTTATCGGTTTGCTTATTTGGTGGTTGGAGTTTTTGTTTTGGTTTTGGCTTTTGTTTAGTTATTGACTGTTGGGGAGAACTGGCCTGTATAATTCATTCCTTCTTCCTTAAGTCTTGAGTGACTTGTGGCTCATAGTTAATGTTGTCTTACTTTTGGTACAGGAAGGCGCCTTTGCGCAACTCAAGCTATGGCAGAGTGCTTCTATCGCAATTGTCTTTTTTGTAAGCCCATACATAACATTGCAGGCGATGGTGTGGGCTATGCTTGCTGCACTTTGCATCTCGCTAGCTGCATTCCTGTTTCTGACGCTCAAGGTAGAGAGAGCATTCTCATCTAGTGCCTCTTGATAGTCAACAATGATCGTGAAACGTGTTTTTTCTAGAAACACAATTGATCATGCCTCGCGTGTTGGTATCCTTCATGCTGTATCCACGTGTGAATCTGCTAGTGTTTCCGATACAAGTCTGAAATTCTGTACATAGCTTGCAGCGAGCTTTCTAATACAAAGATCCATGTTGTGTCGTACTTGTTTTTCTCCAATCATTCTTGTGGATTCCAAACTTGAGGGATTGTTCCCAATGGAAGATGTCAAATTCACCTATTATGCGTCTGATGTACTGCGTTTCAGATATTTTCAAGCCTAGCTCATGATAGGGAGAGCATGGGGGTTAGTCTCGCTGTTTGGACTCCTTTATATGCTTGCTTTGCCCGGGAACACGGGCTTAGCCGAATCGCATTACTCCTATCTTTCGCTTGCTTTGATTTAGCTATTTCACCACGTTAATATTAGTTGCCAAGCCAATGTTGGAAATTGTGGTCTTACATTTGCTCTGCCTTGTGTTGACAGTTGAAAAATCAGATCAAATCGTCGTTCAGCTGCACAGACCGCCGTGGAGTCCCAAAAGATTCATGAGATTATGAAAAAACATGAATACCATAATACTCAGACAAGTTCAAACTGAGAACGTACATGACTGCAATGTATATCATGCTTCACACAAACTTATTCATTCTCTAGACACTTAGACGATGGAGTATACTATTATATCATGCTTTAAACAAATTTGTTTGTTCGTTGTTCCAAAATTAGGATAAACCGGATTATCATTTGAAATTACCCTGAACACGAACAATTGTTGTGAAAATTTTTGACTTTTAAACCAATATCAAAAATAGTTACGAAAAAACATAATGCCATGTCGCCATTTAGTACCCAGAAAGGTTTAGATCAATATCATGCTTCACACATATTTGTTCATTCTCTGGGTGCTTAGGCGAGGGTATATACTATTATATCATGTTTTATATAAATTTGTTTATTCGTTATTCCAAAATTTGGATAAACCGAATTGTGAACGTCAATTCTTACCGAAGAACCGTTACGATAAACGGTAGATCACGAATGATCGCCGTGAAATGTTTTGACTTTCAAACGGGCATCGAAAGTAATAAGCTAAAACATGATGGCACGTCCCCATTCGACCGTTCTATTTAGCTCGTCTATCGTACCGAACCAACAAACTGAGCAGATAAGAGGAGTTAGTCTGCCAGATCTCTCCATGTCTCTGTGTTGACGTTTTCATCTCCAACACCACGACCAACTAATCATGTTAATCTCAAGGGTGGTTGAGATTAGGTTCATCTCCTCAAGCCACACACAAACTATATAAACGGAAGCTCTGAAGATCGATACCTATCAGGTGCTCTTGATCGAGATGACTCTCTCCCTTGTCAACTCGATGCTCCAGAGGCTCGCCCCAAGGTTGCCGCTGCTAGTCTACGCGGCGGCGTGGACGACCCTCTTGACCGTGACGGTGGCTGCGGCCTCGTTCTGGCCCGAGCTCGCCTTCGTTTCGGCTGTGAGTCCGAATTCTTTGTTCTCAAGGGGGTGTCCAGTGGAAGGAGGGTCGTGGGTGAGGGTTCCGGTGGACGTTCCAGCGGAGGTCTTCTGCCTGCCGAGTAGTCTTTTCGGGAGGTCCAAGATGGACTTGTTAGTTCCTCCGGTTTTTGCTGCGGTTGTCGTCGCAAGCTCGGCTTTCCTCGTCCGAGCTCTTGGTTTGTGGGAGGTGGATGAGGAAATGCGATGAACAGCCTTTTTGTTGCTAGATGTTACGCTGTCATTCCTCGCGAAAACAATAACCCTAGTTTTCATGGCCAAATTTGGCCCCAGAGAGAGAGAGAGATTGGAAGTAAGCATTAAAGGTCTGTCGGTGTGTTTTTCAGATCACCGGAGAAGTGGTCATTTTTGATCTTATGGGTTCAGGTAAGGAATGATCTAGCCGAGCTTGTGAAGAATTCCATTTAATTGAACTCTTTTTGAATACCGTTGGTTCTAATGAGATTATATTTCTTTTTTGTAAGAGACCGTTTGTAATTGGTTCTTAAGTTGATTCTGATTGAACAAGAATAATAAGGAACAAAAGTAAGTTTAGTGTGACGAAATTACCATGCAGTGTGATAACACCCAAAATGAGAATGAGCTAAGATAATTGACCTCGTTAAATCGAACTTGATTCTGGATTTAGATTAATCAATTTACATTTTTTTGTCAAGTACTTAAAAACTGGACGTAATCAAATTTGACCAGTATAGAATTAATCCCAAACACCGGCTAGGTGTATACTCCTTTGTTTGGGAGCATGAAGGGGGTAGGAGGGAGGTGATGATTCTTAGTTCTTCGGAGAGGCCATATCACCCTCTTTGATGCTATCCCCCCCTTCATTTGCATCTAAAAGGTGAATTCCCAACAGAACTTTTGAACTTTCAGGGGTGGTTAGATATCACAAAGGAAGAGGGGATTTAGCATTTCCTTCTATTCCAGGTTTTTAACCTACACCCCCAACTAGCTCCAACTGAAAAGAAGTATCTCAATACAGACTCAAAATAAGCCTTCAGATCTTGTTTAGCATAAATAGCAGCATATTTATTGTAAATATAAAGATGATCACAGACTTGATACTGGGAAATCCTACATAATTCAAGCGTCCCGAGGCGAATTGACCAACTTGTTGCTGAAGTCCCACAGCTGCTTTGCCAAGACTTCGTCTTTGGCAAACTTGCTTGGTTCCCACTCATTGCAGTCCAGGAAGTATTTCCCAGTTACACCTTTCAACTTAGGGTGGAGCGCGACGTAGCATGTTGTGGCTGCTCCCTGAAATTGAACAGAAAGGGCCATTATATCTATATCTATAAGCACAAAGAAGAAGTAAATGATTTTCTAGCTTTTCTGTCATACTCTGGTTTTAAAATCCGATACAACTGTTGAACACAACTTTCAGAGACACCTTAGCTGAAATCTTGTCATTTGAGTACTCCTGCTGAAATTGCAGGATGCCAGTGCTTATTTCTAAAATACATGTTCGAGTAGCGTTTCTCTCAAATTTATCTGTAGCATCGTCCAGATCATTATTACCTCAACATTCAGTTCGGCTAAAATGCAGCTTGTATACTACACCTCGTTCTAATCAAAGGATGGGAAAGGTCTGACTCTCAGTTATTTGGGGTTTTGATCTTGCCAAAAGGCCTTGAATGGTATGACTCAGAGAGCAATTGGCTGGATATTCTAAACGGCGATGCAGCTTGGCAATAGACGTGTTCTATAATTCAAAATAGTGGAGCCAAACATCAAGTAGATGTTTCTTACTAGTCTTGGAAGAACTTGAACAGAAAAGCTCATTGGCAAAGCCAATTATGGTCAGAAAATGTCTGTTCTGGGTTGACAATTTGAAACAAAAGCGAAAACAGTAGGACAAAGATGAAATACAGAGGAGCGGTTGATGCTAATGTCTTATGTGCTTATTTCTCCTTTTAGAGTACACTTCTTTAAATGAAAATCGAATAATTACCTGAGGGACATTCTTCCATAGGAGACAAGTGCACACCTTCAAGATTTCTGGGAGAATAACACAATCAGAACAAAGCAGACACCCTATTTACTTTGAGAGCCCTTCTTGTTTCCTTGTTTCCCTTGCTGGAAAGTACATGAAAATGACGAAATACTTACTCATCAGAAATCCAGAATATCTGAAGAGGTTTGTCATTATTAGCCCCGGGTGCACGGAATTGACAGTAATATTTGCTCCCTCTTCCTGCATTTCATTAGCAAGTGAAAACATGATAACAAAATCGAAAGATGCGAGCAAAATAAGAAAAAATTTCTGGAGACCGCCAACTAGAAAATAGTATATCCTTTGCGTCTTCTTTGTTACATAAAATGCAGTTGGAATTTCACAATCCCACCAAACGGGGGAAAAAAGGGCGATAATTAGCCAATTCATTCAGAACTGGCCTTAAGAATTCAGTGCTCCTGATGTGCCTGAGGGAATTTCCAAGTTGAAAACATAAGGCCTACCTGCAAGCGTCGAGAGAGCTCGTTGGCATGCAATATATTCGCCAATTTTGATTGCCCATATGCCATTTTATCTGAATAACTGGCTTTGAGGAAAGAAAGGAGAGAAAAGAAACATGTACACGTTACAGTTCACATAAACATATAATCGACCACAAAAAGACTGAAGTGAAAGACACACTGCAAGACAGTGGCACACCTGTTTTGATCATTGATCTTCTCAAATCGTATCCCTTCTCCGTATGTGTGCATGTGGGCTATGGAGGATAAGTTCACAATTCTACCCTCAATACCAGCAACTCTTGCTGTATCCTTCATTTTCTCAAGAAGTAGGTTCGTCAAGAGGAAGTGACCTGAGAATGAACAAGGGTAAATAAGGATCATAAGAGGGAGACTTAGGCATCTTTGTTGCATAAATACTAACATCATAATTTTCTAAGAGATCATGTTCCCATTTTCGTACGACCCTAGATCGGAGAGCCCTCCAGTAAATCTACACTGTAAAATCACAAAAATCTACATACCCCAGAATTATATAATGACAAGGAAAAAGTTCTTAGATTGTTAACTTGTTAGAATTGGGTCTCTTTTACTGGGATGGAAGGAAAACTACTTACCAATATGATTTGTTGCAAATTGTACCTCTATCCCATCTTCTGAAAGCTGGTAAGGACAGAACATAATGCCAGCATTGTTTCTGACAATTGAATGTTTCTCTTGATTAGATAACAATGACAGAGTTCTTCAATATTGTATCTTCTTGTCAAAATTAAACTCGCAAAAACGCCACACCGGGAGAGAGGGACAGAGAAATTACATCAAGATGTTAAGAGGAAGGTTAAGAGCCTTGAAGCTATCAGCAAAGGCTCTGACTGACTTCATCGAGCAAAGGTCGAGCTTCAAAACATCAATCCGAGCAGTTTGGTTGTCTTCAAGAATGCTCTTCTTTGCTTCATTTGCAGCCTCCAAGTTCCTTGCGGCAATAATGACATGGGCATTTCGAAGAGCTAAAGTCCTTGCGGTCTCCAGGCCAATTCCACTAGCCCCTCCTGCACTCCACATTAAGTCATCGTTTGAGAATAGACTTTCATATACCATCAAATTAGTATTGTTTCTTAGAACAACAACCGCATACGATATGAAAGCATCACCAAGCCCCACTTGAAACTTGCTCCAGAAACGTACATCATAATATCAATTAGACAACATTGATGCAATGAACATGAAATCCACAACGTACGCGAATGTATTTCCTCTAATCCACTTAATCCTAATATCACATGGTTCACGTCTCATGTCTTTGTTTTTAAATGTGTTTGTGTGGTGTTCATTTAGAAGCCCCGGTCTTAGTTCGCGTGTACTTTCTACATCTGCTGCTCCCCTTAGTTTTGCAAAATTTTCAACTGCAGGAATTAGGATGCTAGCTCCATTTCAAACAGAAAACTCAAATGCTTTAATGTTACTTGCATCCTCCCATAGAGCATCACATATATGCTAGATCCATGTATGTGATGCTCTTTCATCCTCCCGAGACATAAAATTGTGTGTTAGCAATCCTTTTCGCCTAATGAAATGTACACAGTTTTTGCAGAAGATAAAATGATGAAAGCTGATGAAATTTTCAAATAAACTGGAGAAGATGTGGTTACTAAAGATGAAAAGAGGTTGTCACAACAAGATACTGCAGGTAGTCTAGGCACCTACTACATCAATATCTTTGAACTATGGCAATAACGTTTCCCAGAACAAATCACGATCTCGTGCATATGATGGCGGTTTTGAATGCGCCACACGTTCCCGACGATTTTACTACAAAATGTAGGGATTTCACTCTATCTGGCAAAACGATACGTAGTTTACCGGACCCTTGTTTGCTCATTTATTGATTTTTTTGGTCATTTGGTAGTAAATTTTGGTCTGAAACAAGAGCATAAACGGAGCCATAGGAGTGCATTATATAATTCCCCTCAAATTACCATAAGAAGAAGAAAGGAGTAGTTAATTTTCAAATCTTTACATCCATCTAGTCAATATGTGCAGGTAAAAGTACGTTATAAGTAGTTGCCAGAAGTCTCCGTCATATTTATGTCATGGTTGCAAAGTTACTACTCCCTCATTCAAAATTATTTACGATTTTTACGCCTCGTACTACAACAAATGCTTTTTCTTTAATAGACGTAAAGGTGGCAACGTGGATCCAGATAGCAATAGAGGTGGCATCATATCCAAGACCTCCTTCGTCGTGTAAATATTCAGCTATAAACAACGCCACGTCAAGATCGGGAGGTTCAGTACTTCGCAATGCAATCGAAAAATTCTTAGATGGATAACTTGGCAGGGATGACAATGGAAACTTGTCGCCCAAATTGAGAACTATTTGCATAGAATCCCACTTTATGCTGGGGTGGTCAGCCCCCCGTTTTCCGTCTCCACGGATCACGTGCTGACGACTTCCACCAAAAACTTTTCGAAAAAAAAAAAGAAATCAGTACTTGAAGCTAGATAATTTCCCTTGAACATGAATAATCAAATTCAAATTTAGATGCTTAGAAAACGTGCATGTAGGTGAATGCAAACGTCCCAGATTAAACGGGCATCCATTGATTAAGCCCAAAACCAAATCCTTAACCGATCTGATTGACTGAATTCAGAGATAACCAAGCACCAGTATGACTATATCATCATCACTATGCAGAGACGGAGATAGCAAGCCAACGTGTATATATAGGCATAGGTATCTTAGTCAGAAAACCATGCATGTTTACCAGTAACAATAGCAGTAAGGTTGCTGGCATCAATCCCGTCAGTAACCTGTTCAGCAGTTGAAGCTGAACCAAACCCACTTGGCCCTGGTATTCCTGTCATCAATGAAAAGATTCCCATCTTCATCTTGTTCTAACACCTTCCCTGCACCCACACAACTGAATATACAGTCAAGTACACACAAATATGGAGAGTGAGAGACAGAGAGACTCGGGACTGCTGAAAAAGGCTCAGGAAAGTGCACCCGAAAAACCAGAAACTTGACAGAAGAGTGAACAAATGGAGCAAAATATAGGAAAGTTATGGTTCGGTGCGTTGTTGGTAATAAATTCGGCAAGAAGAGAGAAGAGAGAGAGATAGATGGGGTATGTGGGCATTAATGGCCAGTCGGTGACTGGCCATGAACAGTAAATACCTTCACCCACCTTCCAACCATCATATCTTTAAAATTCCAGGACAAATAACAGCATATCTCGACGACCTCCTTATCTTGGTAAACAACAAGAATGGCCAGTTTTGAGCTTAGCTACTGCGCCCATGTGAGTCAGGGTTATCTGTTGAGCCTCTTCTCTTCTGCAAGTACAGAGGACTCCGAGAGGAGTGAAGAGTGTAGAACCATGACGGTGATGCGGCGGCCACTGTGTGTGTGCTTTCAATTGGACGTACAGCTTCAGTATGGTTTTATCCGTGGGGCATTTAATTTAGAACTTCAAGATAAATTACTAGTAGAATCATTGAGATCCCGTTTGATAGAATCGTTCAGAATCCGCTAAAAAGTACAGTAGAATTCAGTTGAAATCTTAATTAGTTTTTAAAATTATATTTATTCTACTTTAAATAGAATTAATTTGTTATTTAGTAAAAGTAGTTGTATTTTAAAAGCTTTAAAAAACATTTGAATAATAAGCGCTTAAATCAGTTTCACTATGACAAAATAACCAAAATGAACACTTAGTAAATAAATTTTTTAATATCCATTTAGCCCAGTAATGTTAACATAATTTTCAGTTGGAAATAACCACATTGCACATATAAATTTTTGTAAAAAAAAAGAAGCTATTTTCACTCACATATAAAAGTTATTTACTTCTCATTTTAAATTATAAACACCCACAATCTCACATTAATATAGATATTAGAGTAACTTTTTCAAATTAGTTAAAGGGTATGGAATGTCCTTTTGTGAGAAATATGGAGATAGTATGGTAAATTCTCACTTTTTAGGGTCATGAATTAGATTAGTTTTTAACTTTTTGATACAGATTATCTTTTTTGTCAAACACCCATGTACCTGATTTAATCTAGATTAAATCAGGTTTGATCATCCAAAAATTAATCCCAAACACGCGTCTCTTATCATTGTTATCATCCATTAAGCCTTTGTCCTGGACTGATTGCGTTCTATTATTTGAGTTGTATTTATAGCATACAACTATGTCTAGCACTAGTCGTTAATTGATTTCACCGGCCCCTTCCTCTTTTTATCCGCACTTAAGACCGACTCTGTATGAAATACACGAATGCTCAAATTCTAACTTCCAATAGGTTTCAACTAGGTATCGAACCTAGAATTTTTCTCAAAATGGGTTCTAGCTGGTATACATTAGCATGGACACCATGCTCTTTTATCACCTTAGAGGCATTAGTGGCTTACTCACCTATTCAGAGAACTAAGTAGCTTTTAAGGGAGCGCTACCCTCCATTGTGTACATGCCCCGAGCTTAGGCCCATCGAAATCAAACTCGGATGATCAAATCTTTTTGTAGGGTTTCAACATTGCCAATCCATATCCGGATCTGTCACGGCCAGAATTGGATCGGAATACGTGCGACCCTATTCGAAACGAACAAAAAGGCCAACTAACAATCTTCAATCAATTAGTTATATCTGCACAAAGATAATCGTGTTCGACATATTGAAGATACCTTCAAGGATTATAAGTTTTCATGTGTGCTTAGGCAATCTCTATGGAAATGAGATATACGAAGAGTATAAGATGGAAACCATATATTAACGCATACAATTATTTCACGTGTATAATTGCATCGGATTGAATAATTAGTGGATCGGATTAGTATATACTGTTGGCATGAGTTGTTAATAGAGGATTGTGTGGAGTGATTTTAGGGATTGTGCCCTGTTTCCACTAATTGTGGATCATCCAAGATTATAACTTTGAGTAATGTATAGCTGTTAATCCCTTCCTAGAATAGATTTCCAGTACATACTATATAAACAGCCCTTGTATTCTGATCAAAGTTATCAATGAAGAATGATTCTTTTCTTCATGGTATCAGAGCAGAGATTCTTGGACCTATAGAATTTCTGCAAAATAGCAGGAAGGAAAAAGAAACATCAAAGAGATCAGAACAATGGCTACTATTGTAGAGCAATATCAAGAAGAGAATCCGATCCTTGCAGATCTGACATCTAGAATGACACAAGTGCTAAACCAGAGTCAAACTCAGAGTCATGAGTCTAGCGCACAAATTGGCATCAAGTTGGATAGCACCAACTATGGACTTTGGTCTTAGATTGTCGAGATGTATATCTCAGGCAAAGACAAACTGGGATATATCAATGGGGATATTCTACAACCCCAAGTGACATATCCGAATTTCAGGAAATGGAGGACTGAAAATGCAGTGGTGAAGGGATGGTTGATTAATTCGATGGACCCGAGTCTGATCAGCAACTTCATCAGATTTCCAACAGCAAAGGAGGTATGGGACAATATTGCTACTACTTACTTTGATGGCACTGACACTTCATAGGTTTATGATCTCAAGAGACAAGTGATGAGACTCAAACAAGGAGAAGGTTCCATTGAAACGTACTACAATAACCTTCAAGGTTTATGGAGAGAGATTGATTCCCGTCGTCCAAATCTGATGAAGTGTGAGGTGGATATACAGAAGTATAACTCTATTTTGCAGGAGGATAGAGTTTATACCTTCCTAGATGGTCTAGATGATCGTCTTGACAAAATTCGAGGAGATGTATTGCAAATAAAGCCATTTCCTACAGTGGAACAGGCTTATGTACATGTCCGTAGAGAAGATCTAAGGTAGGCAATAATGATGAAAAAAGGGGATACCATATCTTGTGTTGTTATGCTCTCTAGAGGTGGACAAAAATCGCAACAACATGCTCCACTTCAGGTACTATCTGGTGAGAAGCCAAACATGACAGGAAAGCAGAAACCACAAGCAGAAGGTGGAGGGTGCACACACTGTGGGAATGTGAAACACACCAGAGAGACCTGTTTCAAGCTGCATGGATTTCCAGAATGGTGGCATGAACTCAAGGCAAAGAAAAAATGAGATACTGGTACAAGCGAGAAATCTGGTCGAGCAGCCCTTGTAAGCACTGAACCCCAGCTATCCCTTGTACCACATGGGGATTCTCTCACTTCTACAAGTGAACCTATGGATCTCAGTAATTCAGGTAACAATGTTTGTGCTCTATTTTGCTCCGACCAAGAGAATCATCATGGCTGGATTATTGATTCAGGGGCCACTAACCATATGACATTTGATCCACAAGACTTCGTCAAATCCACCCAACCAAAACGGACTTGCATTGTCAACGCCAATGGAGTGACATATCCAGTTACAGGAGCTGGAAAAGTTGCTCTTTCACCCTCGTTTACATTACCAAATACTTTATTAGTACCGTCTCTTTCAAGCAAATTACTCTCTATAGGCCAAGCTACTGAGGAATTGAATTGCTGTGCGTTGATTTATCCTAATTTCTGTTTGTTTCAGGATATTCTCACCAAGGAGATTATTGGTCGTGGTACTAAAAAGGAGGGGTTGTACTACATGGATGACTTCAGTCTTGGTAGAGCAAATAATGTACATCACACGGGAACAAAAAAACGGCAAATATGGTTGTGGCACCGTCGGCTGGGGCATCCATCATTTGGGTATTTGAAGCATTTATTTCCAGATCTATTCTCCAATTTCCATGAGTCTGATTTTAGATGTGAAATATGTAT
This sequence comes from Escallonia rubra, assembly GCA_033065855.1. Taxonomy (NCBI): domain Eukaryota; kingdom Viridiplantae; phylum Streptophyta; class Magnoliopsida; order Escalloniales; family Escalloniaceae; genus Escallonia; species Escallonia rubra. The sequence goes on along the minus strand of JAVXUO010000537.1, from coordinate 78,127 downwards.
TCAAGCCAAGAGTCATCGTGTACCTTACCCGATAAGTTTGCAGAAATGTGAGACTCCCTTTACTTTAATTCATTCTGATGTCTGGGGTCCTGCCCCTATTTCCATTTCTTCGAGATTTAGGTGGTTTGTAACATTTGTAGATGGTTGTACACGTATGACTTGGCTTTATCTGATGAAAAATAAGAATGACGTGCTTGGAATCTTTCAATCATTTCATAGTATGATAAAGACGCAATTTTCAGCTAAAGTTCAGATTCTTCGGTCAAATAATGGTGGGGAATATGTGAGTAATGAATCCCGAGAATACTTCAACGCACATGGTCTTTATCATGAGACTTCCTGCTCTCAAACACCACAGCAAAATGGTGTTGCGGAGCGAAAGAATAGACATATTCTTGAAACGGCTCGAGCACTCTTAACTGCAGCTCATGTACCTCAACGTTATTGGACTGATGCAGTTGTTACTGCAACTTACTTGTTGAACCGCATGCCATCCCGAGTCTTGGCTTTTAAAACTCCACTGCAAGTTCTTGCTCAGCATATGCTATTGCCTTCCGTATTAATGCTTCCACCACGAACATTTGGATGTGTTGCTTATGTTCACCTTCACAAAAATCAGCGAACAAAACTTGATCCTTGTGCTGTTCGTTGCATCTTTCTTGGGTATGCAACTCATCAAAAAGGCTATCGGTGTTATGATCCTACTACAAGGCGTCTTTATACCACCATGGATGTCACTTTCCTCGAATCTGAAACTTTCTTTCCCAAACAAGCTACTCATTCTTCTCTTCAGGGGGAGATACTAAGTGAAGAGCCGAATTGGAAAAAGTGGCCAGGTTTTGAAGATGTGTCAGTAATGGGAAATAATGAAGCTAATAAAGCTCCAATTGCTGAAGGTCAGCCTCAAGAACCGATGACAGTTTCAATGGGAAATAATGAAGCTCCATTTGCTGAAGGTCAGCCTAAAGAACCGATGATAGTTTCAATGGAAAAGAGAAAAGAAACTGAGGAAGGCGAGACTAGAAGTGAGCTGTCTAACCCTGATCCTTTAGTACCATACGACCAATCTCCTGAGAATACTCCTGAGGTACAGTCTCTAAACTCTTTCCCCATGAATATAATAGACGATTCTATTGGTCATAAATTACCTCTCAGGTATAACCGAGGAAAGCCACCGAACATGTATTCACCTGATCACGTAGGAAAGAAGTCAAAATATCCAATTGCCAACTATGTTTCAACTAAAAGGTTATCGAAACCTCTTAAAGCATTTGTGCACAAACTATCTGCTGATCATGTTCCTAGTACAGTACAAGAAGCCTTGAATGATCTTAAGTGGATGCAAGCAATAACTGAAGAGATGAAGGCACTGCAAAAAAGTGATACATGGATGCTTGTGCCGTTACCGAAAGGGAAGAAAACAGTTGGATGCAGATGGGTGTTCTCCATTAAACACAAGGTGGATGGGTCAATAGAAAGATATAAGGCGAGACTTGTGGCAAAAGGATATACTCAAACATACGGTATAGATTATCAAGAGACTTTTTCACCTGTGGCAAAGTTGAATACTGTTCGAGTTCTACTCTCTCTTGCTGCAAACTTAGATTGGCCATTGCATCAGTTTGATGTAAAGAATGCTTTCCTCCACGGGGATCTTAAAGAAGAAGTGTATATGGACATTCCACCTGGGTTTAGTACTTCATCGCAAATTAATGTGGTATGCAAGTTGCAAAAGGCGTTGTACGGGCTAAAACAATCACCTAGAGATTGGTTTGGACGATTTAGCTTGGCTATGAGGAAGTATGGTTTCAAACAAAGCAATTCAGATCATACTTTGTTCATAAAGCATCGGCAAGGGAAGGTAACAGCCTTAATAATTTATGTTGATGATATGATAATTACAGGGAATGACAAGGAGGAAATACATAGTTTAGAAAAGCATTTAGCAGCTGAATTTGAAATGAAGAGTCTTGGGGGATTGAAGTATTTCTTAGGTATTGAAGTAAGTCGATCAAGTCAAGGCATATTCTATCACAAAGAAAATATGTTCTTGATTTACTATCCGAAACAGGAATGCTTGATTGTAGGCCTGAACATACGCCAGTAGTTCAGAATCATGGATTGGGAGAACAGTTGAATCAAGTACCCACCAACAAAGAAATATATCAACGTCTAGTCGGAAAAATTGATCTACCTTTCCCATACACGACCAGATATTGCCTACGCTGTGAATTTGGTGAGTCAATTCATGCATTGTCCAAGTGAAGATCATATGAATGCAGTTCTTCGGATTTTGAGATACTTGAAGTCTGCTCCAGGAAGAGGGCTTATGTTAAGAAAAAATAATCATCTTAACATAGATGGTTATACAGACGCTGACTGGGCAGGGAGTGCTACTGACAGAAGATCTACATCTGGTTATTTCACCTTTGTGGGGGGTAATTTAGTCACTTGGAGGAGTAAAAAACAGAAGGTAGTTGCATTATCAAGTGCGGAAGCTGAGTTTAGAGGCATGGCTAGAGGACTTTGTGAGCTCCTTTGGTTAAGAAGGTTACTGGATGAAATTGGATACTCAACCAATCCTACAATGAATCTGTTTTGTGATAATAAAGCAGCTATAGAGATTGCTCACAATCCAGTTCAACATGATCGAACAAAACATATTGAAGTGGATCGACATTTTATCAAGGAGAAACTTGAGGACCAAAAAGTTCAATTTCCGTTTGTGAAATCAGAAGACCAATTAGCTGATATACTTACAAAGGCTGTGTCCAGTAAAGTGTTCTACAACTCACTGGACAAGTTGGGCATAGGAGATATCCATGCACCAACTTGAGGGGGAGTGTTGGCATGAGTTGTTAATAGAGGATTGTGTGGAGTGATTTTAGGGATTGTGCCCTGTTTCCACTAATTGTGGATCATCCAAGATTATAACTTTGAGTAATGTATAGCTGTTAATCCCTTCCTAGAATAGATTTCCAGTACATACTATATAAACAGCCCTTGTATTCTGATCAAATATATGAATGAAGAATGATTCTTTTCTTCATATACTCCGAAGCAATCGGGTAACATTCGATACGATGCGTTGACAAAGCCAGCTAGAGTTTGGTCGTACCCGTGATCCAAAAGGATTAATATGAGACATTATCCAAAAAGAAGATAAGAACTGACGATAAACGCATTGAATGCAAGTCCATTGTCTTGGAACCAATATCTTACGCAATGTTACTGTCTTAGAGGTCGCACCTTTACTCAAGTTAGTAGCAGTACACTAATTTTGGTGGGACTTAAAGTGGAAAGAATAGTCCAACATGCATAATTATGAACTATCCGAGCTTGCAGGCAGCAACCAAATAGGCTACTTATAGACTAGTTAACATCTGAATCCACATCCTGATATTAACTTCAACATTTTTTTTCGATGATTAAAAAGGTGTACCGTCGGTCTTTTAACAATAAATATAAATAAAAGTCGTCCAATCAGGTCATACATGTTGTCCGGTTTCAAAAGCGTATTTTAATACTGTAGCGGATTTTTCTTTCGTAGGAGATTTATAATCTCTATATCTTCCTAAATGTAAGAGGAGATTAATAATAATCCGTTATCATGGGACCATTAGAGGATTTGAGATGAAGGCATTTGAACCCTCGCAACCCTCCTTCACTTTTTTATCTTTTAATGAAGAAACGATATTGTTGACGGATACACCTTCTGAAATCAAGAGTCTATCCCATCCAAAATTGGGAACATAAAATTCACTTTTTTTCTCGGTTACTTTGGTATGTAGAGTACACTAAATAGGTAACTCTGGATGTACATCAAACTGTTAAGACTTCAACTATGATAGTTGAAGATTCACTTCATAATAGCGAAATCAACTCCTCCAATTACCAAATTTCTAGCCATACGAACAAGCAAGTATGAGAGAAGGTTGAGGTACTTTATTGCCCATCTCCTACTCTTTCAAGACACCTGGCCATCAAATATATAGCGACCCAAATATAATTTATATTTATATCTATATCTATATCTATATAGTACTAGTGCAGAGAACCTTTACGTTTTGTGAACTCCCAATTATATTCCTTATAATTATATTAACTTCAAGGTAACAATAGTTAATAAAGGTCATTAGCGAAAAATTTTAAGTTATATTTCTCACCCAATAATAACTCTCTCACACACCCACCCATCACAACTAAACTTCTTCCTTCTCATTCTCCATTGTTTTAAATTCTCCCGCCTTTAATCCAACGTAAAATTGTCCGTATTGTATACCAATTGCATTTGACATTTTTCGTTTAACTGCACACGCATCTCCTATGCTCATGACCACTAGTAAATGTATAAACACAAGGCACGCCGCAGTAAATTGAACATCAATCCGTCGGTGCTTTGTATATTTGTTTAACCGAGTCAACCATTGCAAAATTACGTATTGATAATAAACAACGGTCGAAATTTTCGATGCAACAATATGCCGACAAAAGCGCTATGTATCGCTCGCTGCCTTCGCCACCACCCTTAAAGACCACCCACACGATGCACCTCTAATGCAACGATCTAAGCACATGAAATCTATGAGTTAGCCACAAATAAGTGACGTCTTAAAAGAATAACGCATAGTAAATATGAAGTACACCTGAGACGAACGAGAAGCCTCTGGCCTTAAGGCAATACTTATACCCTAATTACAGCTAAAAAGTTACAAGGACCCTGCCTCCAAAATAGGTCTCCTCAGATTACGAATGGTAGAGTGGTAACCAAATATGAATGATTTGAGTGGGGAGAGAATGAGGGAGAAAATGTACAATGCCTGCAAAATTATTCATAACCAATTGGTACTTTTGAACAAGTTTAATTAATACTAGCAGTCACTAAACAAAATGTCACCATTTAAAGTTGTATTTTGATTGTAAAAACCTGTTACATGAATTTTCACAAACTTAAAAAGTGAAGTCTCACCCGCTCCAAAGATATGGACTGTCGTAACCGAATTTCTCGAGACCGACAGGTAAGATTCACCCTACAATATTGTGATTTTGACGCATAAGTGGCCCCGAACCTTTGGTTCAAATGTCAAGATATGTAGTACCTATGTTGTTTCCATGGGATTACCTTCGCCATCGATGAAACTCTAGATGTTCCTCATTTTTGCTTTCAGCCGGAGTTGAGAACGATAACTCGTATTGCTTTTAGTATTTTACATACACAAGCCGCGTAGGTTTAAACTTAATTGGAGAACACTTAAAATAACCACGTGTCAAAGTTCTTTTTTTTTTCTTTTGGCTGATCTAAAAATTCGGTTAGTTTAGAAGAAGAAAGATGAACGAGTGCATAACCGGATCGAACGATTAGCCCTAGAGACAACATGTCCTTGAAGTAAATCAATACATGATACATGTTATCACTGTCTAGGATCAACTAAGTAATAACCGGACTAAATTCACATGAAAACTTCAAATATCTTTAATTAGTTCCGAAGGCCTCATAAATTAGCAATTTATGGTGCCATCGCGGTCTATGTCGGAGAAAAATAAGGTGGATGGGGGTCCTCCAAAGGCCAAACTTAAGCAATCTACATCTCAAAAGGGATGTGTACCATCCAGGTTCAGTTGATCCGACATTTTGAAGTCACAATCCCGCCATATCGGACCCACGTTGATGATCCCTAAACAAGTCAACTGAATTGATAAGTTTGTTGACAACGATGGATTTGTAAAAAAACGTCCGAGGGTGGTGAATGGAAGGGAGTAGCTTTGGAGCTGAAGGTATTCCGATCTAAAGGGGTGGAGGTTGAAAGGTGGAGGAAGGTGGTGGTGAGTGGAGGGAGTCGACAGAGGTAGGTTGCCAATGGAAGTTAAGGAAAAGACACAAGATATAGGAAGATCAAGAGGATCGGCACTAAAACGGCCTGCACATCCACATTCCTAACCATGGAAGCTGAGGGAGAAAGAGATGAGAAATGGGTTTTGATTTTTTTTTTTTTAGAGATATAAAAGAGAAAAGTTAGAAAAATTAGGGTTAGCCATGTCTTAACCATTGTGTCAATTAAATTTGTTTTTACCTCTAACATAGTTTCTCTAAGAATTCCTAATATGTGGTTATATAATTTGTTAGAAGCTATTAGTGGTTTAATTTGGAGTAGTACCAGTTGAACTTGGGAGGATTAGAATAAAATGGTATCAATTTCAAGAGGAATATTTACTAATGTGCAAGCTCAACCAATACCACACTGTACAAAGTGTACTTGACTGGGACTAAATTTCCTCTCCAAACAATCTTAAGGGTGCACATTCAACATCGGCCTGGCCTGGTACATTCAAATTCTTTTGCTAGTGTCGACGATGGTTAGCACATAAGAAGTCAAGAAAAAGAACAACACTCCTTGATTACAAACCAATCCCTTGGGGTTCTTTTAAGCTTGTGGTCAAAAGAGTAACGATATTAAGAGCGTGTTTGAAACATGTTTCAGTTTTCAATTTTGTTTTCAAAAAATCAAAAGAAGAACCTCTTTGAGTTTCTGTTTTAACAGAATTGATGAGTTGTTTGATACAATTTTGCATAATTAGTTTTTACTTTATTTTTATTTCTATTTCTATTTTCCTCTCTTCCCTTTTCTTTCATTTTTCAATATTTGAGATTTTCTTCTAAGCTCCTATGTTCATCAATCAGAAGCACCCTCACCACGACCAACACATCTCCTCTGCCACTGCCAAGTACTGTTATGATAGTAACACACTAGCTTACGAATTAAGGCTTCATTGCTTTGATTTGGTGAATGATTTGATTGGTTTGGAATTTACTTGTGATGGTTGGCAGTGTTTGTAGTTTGGTGTACGGGGTGTTGGTCATTGGCAGTGGTGGGTATGTTGGTTGGCAATTTTGGTGGTTTCGTATTCTTCAATGATAAGTGTTGGTGATAAAAATTGAAGGGAATTAGAGACATGAAATAATTCCAATAAAAGTTGAAATATGGATCTCAAAAAAATAAAAATTGAAAACTTTAAAATGGAGTTTTCAAGAACAGCCCCATTTTGAAAACTAGTTTACAAAATTGAAAAAAAAAATTTAAAACTATATGTTACAGTATATGGTAATGCTTTTTTTTTTTCTTTCAAAATTGAACAAAAAATTAAAAATAAAAACTGTTTTGAACACTATCTAAATTTTAGACTTTGGAAGATTACACGAGATATGAGACAGAAGTGCGGATAAAAGTCCTTTCCCCTTTGCGGGTCCCTCCTCTTCCTTTAATGCATTCATTGCATTTGCGCCCACCTTAATAAAAAGTATTGACATGGAGCCAAGTCACCGTCATCTTTCCTTTCTTTTTTTTTTTTTCCTAAAGAAAATTTTAATTTTGCTCATATTTACGGTAAAGAAAATCGATTTGTATGTCTTCCTCGAATGTATCTTGGCAAACTTTTGCCAAACAGCCATCACCACCGCCACCAACCACCACCATGTTGTAGCCTTGTTCACTTACCCTCCATCAAATCCATTATCTAGAGGTAGAGGATGGCTAGTACTGTCATGTCGGGATGAGACGGTAAATATACTAGATAATTGAAACCTAAATTATGTTGAAAAATAAATAAATAAAAATTTTGTGACTTGGCTCCATGTCACTTTGTTTTATTGAAATGGTCGAGTGTGAGTTGCGGGCGTACAAGGGGACTTACGAAGGAGAGAAAGGATTTGTATTTCTCACCTAGTAGGAATGACAATAATCTAAGTTTACGGGGTAAAAAGTAAAAACAGACGTAAATAAAGAGAAATAAAGAAATTATAAGATTGCAAATAGTCATACAAAAAGAGTTCACAAAGCGAGTTAATAATTTCAATAATTTCGTATTTGAGCAAGCTTTCTCCGCTTGTAACTACAGATTAAAACTATGACACAATATATATATATATATATATATATATATATATATATATATATATGGGAGCTGATCCCTTGACAGCGCTGGCAAAATAGGAGATCTTGCCAGCGCGATCTGGCCATCCATCCCGAAAGATGGGCGGCCCAGATCTTTTTTTTTGCGTTTTTTTAAGTACGTCCGCTACATTATGTAGCGGACAATTTTTTGACTTTTTTTGACAAAAATACCCTTTGTGCCCATCCGCTACATTATGTAGCGGACAAGTTTTCAGATCTTTTTTCTCTTTCTGTCTTTAATGTTCTGACAGAAATGACAGTTTATGTTCTGTCTCCGAGTCCGTCCGCTACATTATGTAGCGGACAAGTTTTCAGATCACAAATAGACAGTCCGCTACATAATGTAGCGGACAAGTAATGTGGTGCTGTTCTCCAGAAAACAGAGGAAGAAGAAGAAGAAGAAGCTGTTCGGAAAACAAAGCTCTAGTCTTTAGGACTGGCATCTCCGTAATGCTCTTCATTTTTCCCCTTTTACTAAACGCCCAATCAATTTAGCTTTGTGGAGACTCAGAGCAGGGCAAAAAATGCCAGTAAATCTTCACATTGAATCATTTGAACTATAGGCTGGAATTTTCTTTATACCGGCATCAATCATGGTTTTCCTCAAGGCAGTGGCATGGTCCCATCTCTCCGCCCCAGCATATATGCCCCATAGTAGTACATACTGCCCAGAATGCCGTGGTTGCATGTGAAGCAGCCTTCTTGCCATTTCATTTCCGAGCTCTATGGCTCCGTGAACTTTACAAGCACCCAGAAGAGCCCCCAAAACAGAGCCATCAGGTTCCAAAGGCATTTTTTTAATAAACTCATTTGCTTCCGCCAAAAGCCCAGCTCTGCCCAACAAATCAACCACACATCCCTAATGTTCCATCCTCGGAACAACCCCAAAGACATGTGACATGGATTGAAACAATTCCAAACCCAACTCCACGAGTTTGGAACGAGCACAAGAAGCAAGAACAGCAACGACAGTAACCCCATTTGGGCGCAACCCTGCCACCTTCATTTTCTCAAACATGTCCAATGCCTCTTTAGAGAGGTTCTGAATTCAGAGATGGGGTCAGAGATCCTCGCCGTCCACATCATCGTCGATGTCCCGGCGCCGCTTGTCCTTGTAGTCTTCCTTCAATATCTTCTCGCCCAGTCCGGTATGTTCATCGGCAGCGACGACGCCGTCCCCCCGACCACCGCCTCAGCCCTCTTCGCCGCTGCCAGTGGCTTCTTCCTCGAACTCACCACCGGTTTCCTGTAGTTCGGCGAGACGCCGCCGCCGCCGACCGAGCTCCACACGTCCGATTCGTCGAGCTCCAAGCCCGAGTCTAGCCCAATGAAAAGAAAAGAAAAGCACAGATAAAAAGAATTTATTCGGTTGTTGAAGAAGAAGCAAAGGAGGAATGGGGGAGTGGAGTGGGGACAGCGAGAGAGAGAAAGAGAGATAGTCAGAACATAAATGAGAAAGAAAGGACAGAGAAAGAGATAGTCAGAAAGTCCGCTACATTATGTAGCGGACAAGTTTTCAGAGAGTATTTTTATCAAAAAATTGTCCGCTACATAATGTAGCGGACGGATTTAAAAAAAAGTCAGAACAGTAGTCTCGATAGTCTGCTACATAATGTAGCGGATGGGCACAAAGGGTATTTTTGTCAAAAAAAGTCAAAAAATTGTCCGCTACATAATGTAGCGGACGTACTTAAAAAAACGAAAAAAAAGATCTGGGCCGTCCATCTTTCGGGATGGACGGCCAGATCGCGCTGGCAAGATCTCCTATTTTGCCAGCGCTGTCAAGGGATCAGCTCCCATATTTGATATATTTTGGCTACAACGCACGTTGTACTCGTCTAGCTACAAACATCTCTTATAGCGAGAATTAATGGCTGTTAAATATGATTAGTAACATTTTTGCAAGCGCTTTAACCGACAAATTTAAACAAAATTTTCTAGCATCACGCCATTAGATATATTTAGCGGGAATTGAACATACGAAGGATTGTAGTTTCATCTTACAACCCTTGTCGCGACAAATTTGTTCCTTGTGACCCGAGGTTTAGCTCGAAGTATAATCCGAGGAGGATAGAGGAGCAATTAATCTCCACTCTCAAGTTCGTAAAACTCAGCCACTTGGCTCGACTAAAAGCAAATGCTGGCATGAAAGTGGTCACATTGCTTACAACTATTATCATATTAATGAGTTTAAGGTGAATACATTTATGATTTTTAAGGTTTTCAATCCTATTATTACCTATGAAAGTATCTTCTACATATTGATTCCTAAGGCCCACGCTGCCATTGAGTAAACATGTCCTTCTTCCGCCCTTAGCTTTCAAGAGACGGACCCCTTCAAGCAATTGGGTCATTAAAGCCTACTCCTACTTGGTGCACTCATGGGTTCATCAACGATGACTATGACACTATGTAGACAAATGGTGTGTTGGTTGACTTGTCTGCTCAACTCACATGCAAAGTTAAACTACATGATCTGGAATTGGAATGATGTGTCTCATCACAATATAAATGCAATATTTAGAATGGTGGGCGCTTCAACTTTTTAACTTTTTTTACCATTTAAAAAAAAAAATAGATCTACCAAAAAAAAAACCTTTTAACTTTACGGGGCACGTACGTGTCTAATTATTTTTAGCTTGCATAATTAATTATATTTTTGTTGATTTAAAAATATGAATGTCCGTCTTTTTGAGATATTAAATATTTATCTAGGCATTATATGGATAATTCAAGTCGAAATAGTTGGATGTCTAGCACATATGATACGACCAATCAACAGATACACTTCACCTTTGTCATGTGTCCCATATATCGCACTAGATATGGTTATCATATTCATGGAATATATTTTAGTTATATTTAGTTGTTGTTTAAGAATTAAAAAGTATGTATTTACTTGTATGGATACCATTGTCAGATATTTGAAGAAGCAAAATTAATTAGATATCACATTAAAAATAATATGAAAACTCATGTACGTTGCTTGAATGTCATTTTTTACGCATTACAAGTGAAATGAGGGGGGTAAAGTTTAATACTAAATTTGCAAAGGTTGGTGAGTAGTTTTTGAATTTGATTTTTTTTATAATAGGTAAAATAATTACATAAGAAAAAAAAACTTGAAAACATAAACATAGAATAAAAAAAAAATTTGGTAACCTATTGAGGCGTAAGGTCTAGACCGAATGTGCAACTCGGTTGTGGATCTAGATTTACGAAAATTACTCTATCGAGAGTTTTTTCGACGTGTCTTCTCATCCAATTGTAGGACCTTAAAAAACAAATGAAAACGACAAAAACGAAAAACTACCAATTTGTCGTGGGAGCATTCTTGAATAGTCTCGTCACAGTTGAAAGTGACACTACATTAAGAATTGTCAATATTGTGAATTTCAATCGCATATTGTCCTCCCTACTGAAAAGGGAAAAAATATACTACTAATAAACAATCTTTATTTTTTGATTCGCAGTTTTATTTTCTTTGTTCAGTGACTTTTTCTTTTTTGTAGAACACATGATTTTTATCTGCTTAAAAAAAAAAATGTTCTTGCTAAATAATGATGAGAAAAACAAAAATGTTTTGACTTTCAACAGTTAAAGTTACATCAATTGAGAGTAACCAAAAAAAAAAAGGAAAAGAAAAAGGTACAGGATGGTAAGAGCCCTCTAATCAGTGACGATTCTGTCAATTCTGTGCAAGTGTCTCTGCACGTGATTTATCAAAATGAACACCGAAAGAAAGCAGAATTAGAAGAAAGTATGATTTGGATTAATACAGAGGACCGACCCTCTTGAGACAATGCTTGAAAAAGCCCAATTTGTGAATCGGCCCATAATTCAATTTGCTGGACTAAAATTTAATGGGCCAGGAGGTAAAAAAAGAACAAAAAAGCCCAGAATACTGTTCCAGGCCTATAACGTGGAATAAAGGAGCAATTCTTAAGATGGCCCTTCAGTGAGTGATCCACCAGTAGCATCAGCTCTTGATTCACCATACCATGTAAAGAAATGTTCCTGAGTGAGCATTACCGTCGATCGAGACACTCCTGCTACCAAACCTCTTTCTGCCTCTCAGTTGGATGAGCTTAAAGCCTTTGCCACTCAAAAGAAATTCAGTAACCTGATTACTGATGATGATGCTGATCATGAGACAATTGCTGAGAGTTCTGATACTTATATTGTTTGTGATGAAGTTGTTAGTGCTGTAACCAAGAGCACCCACACAGTCTCTTCTTCTGATGATCTTAAAAGCGCATCTTTCACATTAGTCTGGTACATTTAGAGAAATATTTACCTTAAGAATTGAATCCAGGAAGTTAATGAAGCGAACAAACTTTCTTGACTGCCAGGACGATCCCTTGTGATTCTATTACAATAATATTTTCCTACTAGGCAACCACCACAACTTATATGACTTTCTCTTTTAATTGCAAGATCGTATTGAGATTAAAGATGGCCCGCTTTGTTACCTATACTGTTACCAAGGGCGAGCACCTTAACGCTGAGCCTTTTTTTCTGAACTTTCTCTTGTGCCATTTTTTCTATTTCTGAAAATAATTATCCTTGTCCTTGAAATTTTAGTAATGGTCATTTGAAATTATTTGATTATAAACTTAGCATTTAAGTACTTTCCTCCTTTTAACCCCACTACCCCTTGATATCAAAAGTATAATAATAAATATTTTGACCTTCTTAATTTTTTCATTCTTCAAAAAATTTTAATGTTTTGAGTTGCACACAAATCGTGTGTGTTCCAAAAGCTGATAATGTTTAATTCTACGTGGTCAAGCATTTGAAGCGGCCCAATGTTGTGCTTTGATCCACAAATCATATATTACGTGATACGACTTAATGGGCCTAGACACCCTAGAAAAAACAAAAACAATAAGCTCTGAGTTTTTTTTCTAGGCGTATAACGAAGGCTCTGTTTGATAATGTTTATTTTTCTAATTTTTTTTTTAATTTTGTAAACTGGAGAAAATAAACGCTCACCACCTCCCCCCATCATAGCCACCGCCCATCGCCGCCGGTCACCGCCACGCCCCACCGCAAACCACCACAAAAATAAACTCAGAATAAAAACTGAATAATCAAATACTCATTTGTTTTTGTAAAAAAACTAAACTAAACTGATTTTTGTTTTTATTTTTTTGGAAACAGAAAATCAAAACTGGAAGTGTTTTCAAACGCTACCGAAATAATGGAACAATTTTTTGTGGCTTAAGATGGCCTTTAGGAGGAGTCAAATTATGTTAGGATATTAAGGCATTATTTGCTAACGTTCTTTGTTCATATTCATTTTTCTCGCAAAGATCGGGAACGTCGATCTGATCTGAAGATTAAGATAAGTAATGAAATGCGTTTGGATTGTCACATTTAGAATATAATGGAAAGAATAGAGTTTGGTTGGACATGTTATACCTGTTCTTTTTCTCAATTATGTCGACACGACGTTAAACATCCATGCAAAAATTCTTTTTACACAAAGTCAGTAAACGTTTTCAAGATTTTTGGTACATTGGGCATAATTATTCAGTTTGTTTGGCACGTGCGTTTGTGATATTAAATAAATACGCAGCACTTCGATGTGATATTAGATAAGTACACAACACTTCGCTGTATATACTTCTCGTAAATGACGAATGAACAAGTTTTGATGAACTTAAATGCTCACCAACGGAATTAGTATGGTTATGTTGTGATGATTTTTAAGCTTATTTATATTTATATTTGTCGATAAAACATATTTTGGTTGATGTCGAATATTCTTGTGGGTTTCATACCAGTAGGCAAAATTCTTTACAATAAAACATCTTTTGGGTTATAACTTGTGAACTAGTAACTAGTTCCTACATAGAAAGGTTCAAACTTAGGCCACGCTTGACAAATTTTTTTTTTCCTCTTTTTTTTTTCAGTTTTGAAAATTGGAAAAAAAAAGTGCGTTTGGTAATCATTTTTTTTTTCCTTCTCCAATTTAAAAAACCAGTTTTTAAACTGAAGAGTAAAAAAAAAACTCCAAAAACTAGTTTTTTTTTTTGAGACCACCACCACCACCACCACCCTCCCACCGCCGCAGCCACCTCAAGCGGCCACCGCCGGCAGCCACCTCCGGCCGCCGGCCACCACCACCGTCGACCACCACTGCCACCGCAAACCACTCAAAATAAAAAGTCAAAATAAAAAGGGTTACCAAACACCAAAAAAACAAAAACTAAAAAAAAGAGGGTTATCAAACACCCACTTGTTTTTGTAAAAAAAATAAATTTAACTACTCTTTAAAAACTGAAAACAAAAAAAAAATTTGTCAAACGAAGCCTTAGATCCATGCAAAAATTCCAAAAACCATCTGTTTAATGAAAGTACTAGATAGTGCATGTATTTGTTTGTGGTTTGTAGATCGATGCAATATGAATAATGTTACTACGTAGAATGATGCCTAATTTATTAGCTCAATACTTCACATTATAAAAGTAATGCAACATATGTACTATAAAGTATTGCTTGAGTACAACTTTGGTAACACCACCGCACTGCACCACTCCACCTACCCCCACATATTCGGTCGCGACCCGCTATCACGACTATGGCTATAAATAAATCGAGTTGTTCTTGAGAGGCTCGTCATTCATTCTCCAAAGAACTCGTTCAGGTTCGTTTATATAATATATGAACCGAACATGAACAAATTTTTAGAACTCGCTTATTAAACGGGTCGGGTATGGACATTCCAAAGTGTTCACGAATGTATTCGTGAGCGGCTTGTCTGGATAATAACTTCATTATAATATGTTTATAACCTAAAAGTCATATAACTCAATTATAGTATAAATTAAGTTTAAACTTAGAAGCCCTAAAATCAGTTAGACAAGAAAGGTGTAGTTTTGGTTTGAAAATAATTGTTTTGAACGAGAACACGAGTTTTCAAGTTCGAGTTCGGTTTGTATAATTAAATGAACAAACTCGAGCCGAACACGAGTTTTGTGAACCAAACTGTGAAGGAGTTCAAACAAAGTTTTGAAGATTAAGCGAACACGAACACAAGCATGCCCTGAAACTATACAAACAAGTTTGAACATACATTTGTTCAGTTCGAACTCAGTTCGTATATAGCCTTCATAGTGACCCCACCCCCCTCGCGCGCGCGTCTAGGTCAATTTTCTCGTTCACCACACATCCACCCTTAACCAGCCACCGCCACGTACCAATCAAGCCGCCACTGCCACGTACCACCCACAACAACCTCTAATTTGTCCACCACTCCTACCAACCCGCCCCAAACCATTGCTCAACAGCCCTCTACCAAAAATAACCACAGCTTGCATCAATTTGTGTCATCTTCATGTACGATCCCTTCTCGTCCTCTGCAAACCCTGGTTAGTGTATGTATGTTGAAGTTGATTGTTGTGTTATGCTTCAGTTAAATAAAAAGGGTATAATCTACACAAAAATAAAATAAAATAAAAATACAACTTGCTAAAGATTTATGGTGAATGTCTACTCATAAAAATTAATTATGACAAGATGTAAATTGATCATTCATTGAAGATATATAAGGTTAATCAATCACGTACCAATGGAAATGGAGGTTTGGAGGGTCGATATATACCATCAATGTCACGAGAACTACGGCGTTGCCAGAATTTGGAGATATGCTCAATGACTAATAATACCAACATCAGAATGCAAGGGTCTTGGGCTAATGGTGGAGGTTTATGGGTTTCGGTTATTTAGGCGATGTGTGGGATTATGGTGGGGCTGCACATTCACCGGTGTGCTAGAAAAAATGGCATCGAAATGTTGCAATCAACTGATGAGGATGAACCAAAAGAAAGAGCTCTAACAATTAAGCTTTGGTTTATCGTAAAGAGAGAATACGATGGTTCAGTAGGCTGGTAGTGACTGTATTGGGGGTGACATAATGGAATCAATCGTCGTGAAGAGCAAGAGCAGGTTGGACGACGACCTCTGCTCGTCCTTCGTCGCTACTGCTTGTGGCAAGCCTTCCTCCTCCTTTTCCTACCTCTTCTGCCTCATCTGCGATGGCATCGCCAAGCCCCTCCGGTGGCAGTGGCAACATATTTGTTGGGTGGTCATGGGTGATAGAGGATGATAGTCAACGGTGGAAGCAAGTGGTGCTAGTGTGGGGTGGCGTAAGGACGTAGAGGGATTAAGATGGATGGGTGGTGGTGGTTGGGTGTAGCAGCTGGTGTGGGTGTTGTTTTTTTTTGTTGGTTAGTTTTTCATTCCATGTTGTTATATTAGGATGACATGGATGAATCAACTAGAGAAAAATCCGGCCATATGGATTTTCTTTATTAACATTTTTTTGATATGACAGTCCCACCACTTCAATTTATAACCCCTTCCAGCTCCCATTAGCCGTCAGATTGTGATTTTGGTTAAAAAATAAACTTTTAGGTATTGATTTAGTATGTTTTAGGTGTTAAGTGCTAAAGTTGTACTTGTATGATACTCTAGTGTATAAATTTGATATTAGCTTAAAAGTCATCTCCTTGTTTGCTCAGGTCAAGCGCATAAAAAATTCATTTGTAATTCCTTTTGTGTAGCTTCTAGGTCACCAAAGCTTAAACAACTTATGGTGGGAGATGCGAGAAATATAACAGCTCAAATGTCGACTCAAAACCGTAAAGAGCTGGAATATATATCAACCGGGTGGCTTTATATTAAAGAGATGGAGGTTCTATCCCCACTAATAGGTGTTAACTGTAAGAAGTGTAAAATGCTGCATATATATCCTCTGATGGTTATAGAGCTATAAGAGTATAAACACCCTTTTCTTTGTTTTTTGTCGTTCGAAATCAAGAAGAGTGATAAAGGAAGCGATTACGTTGAACAGACAGTAAACAAAAAAGAAATGTCTTATTGTTCCATGCCAACAGCCATCATGCCAACAGCCATAATAGTATCCCAACTACTTGTTTACAACCTTGGCGCAATTAGGGTTCTTTTTATTTGTAAAAGAGTATACCATGATTTTGTGCTTTTATCTTGGTATTTATTTTTATGTTTATAATGTTTGTAGATATTTGCTCCTCAAGGATCGAATGGCTCAACTTCATTAAACCAAAACTGGGAATGGTCCCAAAAAAAAAAAAAAGAAGAAGAAAAGGAAAAGATCAATTACCAAATGGCTTTTTTTTTTCTTATCCGTCTTTTTTCCACCAATTTTTTTATATAAAAAATCGGTGAAATAGAATTTTTCCTAATTTGCTATCTTTATCCTAGTAATCGGGTGTGCACTCAATAGTCAAAATCAATCAAACCAATTTGAGCAGTTTTGCTTTGAATTTGATGGACAGTAACAATTTTTACAACTTGGACATGCCAAGATTTGCCCCTCAAGTTTCGTATCATAAAAAATGACGTTATGACAATCTCTCTACCTAGGGAAATCTTCATCATGATATTCTTCTACTTTCAAAATTCTTTACGTAGCATTTTCATCCACGATCAATGTTCCAAGATCATTATCTATTTTTCATACTTAACAAGGTAACTATATGTCACACAAACTTTGAAAATATTGAGTAATCTGAAACATTTAGTCCTGACCATCTAAGACCGTTAAATATAATACAGAATAGTATAATAACTTTTGCACGTGCCTAAACTCTTCTGTTTTATATATATCCACTGTCTATAATTTTATTATTAAAATTAATATTCTAAAATAATGCAATATACTTGATCTTGTTACTGGGAGACTACACAGTACTCTGTATTAATTTAACTCTCTCTTTTTAATTGCAAGACGTACGTTTACATCTGGACACCAAAACTGCATATATGAGCACCAGCCGTTCTCAAAACTCCCCCAATGCTCCTCTGACGCTGTCGGCAATCCCCTCAATTCTTCCCTAAAACAAAAAACAAAAAAAAAAACCCAAAAAAGAAGAAATCAGTAACCAAATTCATGATCTGAATCTCATTTCTCTGTAGAAGTGTGAAATCCCTCGCATTTGCTCAGATCCGTCTCCGTAAATCCCGGATCTACAACTCCGATCGGTAACCTCGATCCGATCCGATTCAATGGCGGCGTCGCGACGGCTCAGGGAGCTGCAAGGCAAGCCGGGCAACAAGGTCTGCGTCGACTGCGCGCAGAAGAACCCGCAGTGGGCGTCCGTCTCCTACGGCATCTTCATGTGCCTGGAGTGCTCCGGCAAGCACCGCGGCCTCGGCGTCCACATCTCCTTCGTCCGGTCCGTCACCATGGACTCCTGGTCCGAGATCCAGCTCAAGAAGATGGAGTCCGGCGGTAACGACGCGCTCAACGCCTACCTCTCCCAGCACGGCATCCCAAAGGAAACCGACATCGTGGCCAAGTACAACACCAGCGCCGCGGCCGCTTATCGCGATAAAATCCAGGCGCTAGCCGAAGGCCGTCCCTGGCGCGAGCCGCCCGTCGTTAAAGAAACCATTAGCAATAGTAATGGTATTAATAGGAACAGACCGCCGCTGAGCGGTGGCAGGAGCGGTAATTTCGGGGGAAATGCGGGGTGGGATAACTGGGATAATGAGGAGGAAGGGGGGTTTAGATCAGATATGAGGAGGAACCAGACCGTGGGGGATTTTAGGAGCGGGGGAGGGAGCGGAGGGGCACCGGCCAGGTCGAGGTCGACAGAGGATATTTATACTAGGGCGCAGCTGGAGGCGTCGTCGGCGGGGAAGGAAGGGTTCTTTGCAAAGAGGATGGCGGAGAACCAGACGCGGCCGGAGGGGCTGCCGCCGTCGCAGGGCGGGAAATACGTGGGGTTTGGGTCGTCTCCCGCTGGGGCGGGGGCGCCACCACGGAGTGACGCGCAGGGGGATGTTCTGTCTGCTGTCACTCAGGTGAAAGTTTTTGCATTTGTGTTTTACCTGTGTATGCGTGTTTTACGGTTTTGGTATAGATGTGAATGTTGATCTTTTAAATACATTGGATGGCAATGTGTTGTGTGTGTAGGGATTTGGTAGGTTCTCTGTAGTTGCTGCCTCTGCAGCGCAGTCGGCTGCCAATGTGGTTCAAGCAGGGACTAAGGAACTTTCGTCCAAGGTATGGGCCTTTCCTTGTGTTAATCATTGCTAATTTGATTTATACAATGCTCTTGGTGTCAGTATTTTGGACGTGCGATAATCACGTGTAGGAATACACTGATAGGATGAATGTAAATGACTTGATTGCTTTACTGCTGTTGGTGTTGTTGACATGGATATGTGGGCATGATATGATAAGAGCTGAGGCCTCAGCACCACAAAAGCAATGTTTTTGTAGTTGGAAATAAGGGGAAGAAGAAAAAGTAAATGTTTCCACCAGATAGATATATGCATTTCTCTAAAAGCTCATTCAAAGAAAGCTTTCGGTTTTCATAATTTTTCTAATCCTTTTGCTTTTGTTAGGCTTAGAATGCAAATAATAGTCGTAGGCACCATAAAAAAAATGCTAATATCTTGGTTAAACCTTGTGTTTTGTATTTGAGATTTTTGTAGGGTTATGTTGATGGTAGTACCTCTGTAAGTTTCCTAGGCAGTCGCTTATGCAAAAACCTCGTCAAATATTACTTTGTTTCTGTTTTGAGTTTTGTCTTCTTTGAACTTTCAACCACTTCTTTTGCAATTTTACTTCCAACCATTGTTCAAGTATAGATTCTTCTTTAACAGGTATCTAACAAGCAAATGAGGGTAAATGTGATGGATAAGTTCAACTTTATGTATTTCAAATATTTCTTAGAAAATCGCTAACAAGTGTGAGGCATGGATAAAGTACTTCTACTGATGAGCCCATCAAAATGGCAGTCTTTGGTGCCGGAGTGACACCAATAGCGATTCGGATTGTATAAATTATATAATATTGAAGCTTTAGAACTGCAATGTGCTAAGTGATCTGCGTTTGGATTAGCACCAGTGCAAAGATGAATGTTTGGGCCGGTGCTATCATTTCGTCCGGCATAGCACATATTGGCTGAAACCCCGGTATTTATGTAATCACTAAGCAGCACGGAACATTAGGCTCTTTTTACCGGCAAAGGAGAGAAACGTCACGTACCACGTACCAGGGGACTCAAGTTTTTGACTGGGGAAATAAGAAACAATAGAGCAACCCCTCTAGAAAATGAAAGGAGTAAGTCTCTACCCATTCTATATAGTTTAGGGCTTAGCTGCAGGATTTTTCCAAGAAGTCTCGAATCTCTTGAGGTTTGCGAATTTCCACTCTCAACTTGGGAGTTTGTGTGGGAGCATGATCCCAGGTAGGTTGGGACTGTGAGCTCAAGTAGCCGCAGATTCTTTTTTCGTTTTGGCACCAACTTGTCCTTATCGATCACTAATGGAGATTCTTTTTGTCATCAATGGAGGCTAGCATTTCACTGAATAAGAGGAAGAAGAGGCATACAAGGCCTTGGGCAGCTAGAAAGTTTTTTATTTTGATACCAATATATATTATGGAATTTATGTGTCGTCACTTTGCTCAGAGGGAGAGCACATGGGTGTGGGCCAAAGGTTGTACAAGGATACATGGTTTTGTTATTGCCACGTTAGGCTCTTTTAAATTGGTCTATAGAGAGCGCAATTTTGTTCACGTCTATTTTTATACCTATTATTATTAGATATCAATGCATACAATATAAGTAATATTTATTTATTCAAGCCGCTCCCAATCCGGATTCTTTTAGGCAACTGCACTCCCGCACCCGCTCCGTGCAAGAAAGGTTTAGGGTTTTCTTCGGTTCTCCTTCAGCTCCTATGCACTTGTAGAGTTATTCTTCTTCTCGTCGTGCTACCCTCAAGTTTGGCAATGTTGGGTGGTTCTTTGGGTGGCCTTGTTGTATTGGTGCAGACCAAGTTGAGCTGGAATTTCAAAAGAGAGAGGGTCTACCCACATTTGAATGCGTGGTTGTATACTTGTATCTGGTAATTTTCAATGATGGCCATGGCGTGCTGGAATAATGAGATGTGCCGAGGATGCTTTTTTTTTTTGGGGGGGACAATTCCTTCCGCGTGGAAGGTGGTGTCCTCTTGTTTGAGGTGTGATGGAGTAAGACTTTGTGAGGGGGCATGTTGTTTGTGAGTGGGTGGTCACTTCTGAGTGGGTGGCAGCCTCTTGCCATGAGTGGAAGGATTGTGTCTCTGTGCCGTTATTGGTGCTTCATTAGCTTCGGCGTGTTAGATCTGTTGGATGTTGGGGTTTGGTTCAACTAGCATGCTCTGTTTTGCAGTGCCCTTGTTTTATTTCCTTCTTGTTATTTGTGGAGGGTTGGGTGCTTGTACATATTGTGTATACCTGGCCAGTGATTTGGGCTACGCCCTCTTTGGTAGTTGATAATCTAATGGTAACTTGTTATAACTTTCTTGTGGAACAGTTTACTGGTGTTGTAAGGTTGTCTACATACTATTAATCATGCTCAATTGGGTTATCCATAACGAGTCTTGTCTCTTCTAAAGTTTGTCTACGCAGACAGAGTCGGTGCTCATTTTCTTTCCAGCTGTTTAGCAGAGAACCTAGCAGGATAGGAAGTCACCCTATCAAGGCAATGACATTGTAACACTCCATTTTTCAATTTTACTTTAAGGCTAATACCTGGTGATGGGGACGATGATGGGAAGTACATGCTTTGGCCTTTGACAGGATGTATTTTGAAATAAACTGTTGATGGCATTTAATATTATCCCAAAGACCTCGTGTTTTGGAGGTTAACTTACCCAAGGTTGCCATAGATTTGTTATTCTTCTTACACAACCACGTGTGCTCGTGCTTCTCCCGCATTATGTAATCCTATTATTGTTGCTGGATCTCTCATGCTCTCTCGAGAAACTTGAAATATGTTCAGTAGAATGCATGTGGGTAATTTGATAGTAATATCAACTTGGTAGTATATATATATTCAACATGATATTTTGAAGCTACAGATCGTTACCATTATTTTTTCATTAGTTTCTGAGGCTTATGATTTTTTATATGCAAACAAACTTGTGGTGCGAGTTTATGCTATATATCTTTTTTCTTGAAGTTTTGCTGAAGGATTTGCTTTTCTGTAATTTACATACTCGAGTGTTTTTTTTTCGTGCTGCTCATGTGTTCGACATGGCTCCCAGTCTTTTTTGAGTTTGGCAAGACTAGGTTCAGAATGAGGAATTTTCCTTGTCGCTGTCCAATAAACTTCTTAGAATGTGTATAGTTGGTAACTGAAAAGTGTCGTTGCCGTGCTGAAGTCTTTTGTAGCTTTTTTCTATGGTTATCCTTCGGTTATGATTTTTGTTCTTGTGGAAATTCATTTCCTACGGGCTGCATCATTCCTTTTGGGCTTTTTATGTTAATGTTTATTGGACAAGGAAAAAGAAAAATAATGAAGGCCAGTTGTGTTGATAAAACAATTCTTACAGGTGAGAGAGGGGGGTTATGATCACAAGGTTAACGAAACTGTCAATGTTGTTACTACGAAGACTACGGAGATTGGTCAGAAGACATGGGGGCTCATGAAAGGTGTTATGGCATTAGCTTCGCAGAAGGTTGAAGAGTACACAAAGGAGAGTCCCACCTGGAAGAATGATGGCTGGCAACGTAATGATAGCGTAGGAAATGGGTATTATCAGGAGTTCGGAGAGGATTCCAAAGGATGGAATTCTTCTGGAGGTGGGCAGTCCTCATCTGGAGGTCATATTAACTCTGTCAGCTCAGGCTCATGGGATGACTGGGATAGTAAAGATAATAGAAAGGAAACGTCCACTAAAGCGGCATCTTCACAAAAAGGAGACAGCTGGGCAGGTTGGGATGATGCTAAAGATGATGCATATGATAGTTTCTATCAGAGCGCATCTGATAAGGGGGCCGTAGGCCACAATGGAAAATCGGATAGCAAATGGACTGATGGAGGCTTTCTCTAAGGTCAGTATATTATCTCGACTCTTTCTGGACATTTTTTGCCTTCCATATTAGCTTATTTTGCATCGTATATGATGGGAACGACTTCTGTGATTGAAAATAGTTCATAATGTAAAATTGTCAACATGGTGGGCTAATTGCCCAACTAAAGAGAATGACTACCTTTTGTGCTTGAGGAATATTGTTTGTAATTTCAAATTTAGATGGAATTTGGATTTGTAATGAATCTGGTAGGGTTTTTCATTTCATTGCAATAGCTATGTAATCATAAGATTTATTTCAATTGAATTTACTCCGGAACTTTCAGATCAATATTTCACAAGCGAAAGCTCATGTTACTTCTTTGGTCTGCTGATGCCCAAGCTTATTTCCTCCATCACGTGAATCTTATACTTGTTGTGTGTGGCGTATGATAAATTTTGTACGTTCAAGGCACTTCACTAAATATGTCAATATATGGAAGTGGAATTACTTGTAATCTAACAGGAATAGCACTTATATCAATTTATCCACATGGCGTTACCTGATTGTCAATATATTGGCACCGTCAGTTTTAAGCAAACTACCAAGGCAAAAATAGAACATTTTAATAATGAGCACGTGGGAGTCCTTGGTTGACAATGCATAGGACCTTTTGTGCTAAACCTTTTATCGGTTGACGAACAACAGTGATAAATATGACGTGGGATAATGAACATATTATATTTAACGAGATAAAGGGGTTTTAGACAATAAAAGCTCAAAATTATATTTTGTTCTCGTTCATCTATTGATAGAACACATCATATTAATAACTTTTAGGGTCAGTTACATTCGGAACTCTTAAGGTTTACTAAAAATTTACTAAAAAATACACACGGCTCCTCCTTTCTGTTTTATTAGTCTTTTAGGGTAAGTTACATTCGGAACTCTTAAGATTTACCAAAAAATATACACGGCTCCTCCTTTCTGTTTTGTTAGTCTGCCCTTGTGGTTTTTCATTGTGCTACATAAGGAACTGTCACAAAAGTTAGGACACAATACATTTGTTATGATATACCACAAATGTCCTTAGATCTTCCTCTTCTTCCTTACCAGCCATCGCCCAGCTACCGTCGTCGACGCCTAGCCACAGTAGTTGACGCCTTTCGAGCCATTACACATATATATACACATCGGCAACCACCTATTCAAACACCATCCCACTACCAAACCTATTCGATCTCCCACTCATTGCCCATCACAAACACACTGCCCATCATAGACACACACACACGACACTGGTAATGGGCTCTGTGTGTGTAGCCGATGGCTTGGCCTTAATCTTGTGTTGATCTCACACTTCAATCAAGCCGAAACCCACACATATGTAAC
The DNA here is from genome assembly GCA_033065855.1 of Escallonia rubra. Classification (NCBI taxonomy): domain Eukaryota; kingdom Viridiplantae; phylum Streptophyta; class Magnoliopsida; order Escalloniales; family Escalloniaceae; genus Escallonia; species Escallonia rubra. The sequence continues at coordinate 53,947 of JAVXUO010000537.1, read as the reverse complement.
TCACTACATGGGTCTTAGTCTTGGGCCCATCACACACGCGCACACACTCTTCCCCACCCACCCACGAATCCATGATTTGTACCTCCCATCACCCTTCTCTAGCTCCCCGTCACCGCCTACTGCCGATGCCATCACTTTCGCTTGCTGCCCCTTGCCGGATGTATCACTCATCGCACTCCAAGGGTGAGGAGCCTTCTGTGTGTTTTATTCTTCATGAGAATAAACGAATATGTTGGTTGAGAATTGCTCTTGAGAATCGTAGGCGGCTAGCTAGAGTACCATCTCAAAGGGCTTCTTTTAATTGCTTGTGGTGGATGGTACAGATTGTGTCGGCAATGGTGAGTTCATGGCTTCGCAAAACCCACAAAGTTTTCCCATATTTACTATTTTTTTTTAATTTTTTATTCTATTTTTCTCTGCACATTTAATTCCCTATCAACTTATTTTCTCTCTTCTAGCTCACTTTCTTACATTTATTTATTCTATTTCTCTCTTCTCATTTAACACTCCACTAATTCATTTTCTCTTTCCTGATCCACTTTTTCCCCATCCTTTCTGAAGGGTAGAATATGAAACACACAATATATGTCCTAAATTCTTAATATGCATGCAAAAAAGAAAAAAAAACGATCAATTTATGTGGGACTGAAAGAATATTAGTGATAGGACTACAATGGGTTTAAGAACACTCGATCCAGACCTTACAATCCTTTTTATTTCATCACCGTGAGTAGGAGTACCATTTTTCATAAAGACACTGAAAGTTATCATTAGCGTCCAATCTCAAAACATTTAGTGACTAAAAGAAGGGTTAATTGCATACTGCCCCCTTATGGTATTGGCGAGTTGCAAAAGGTCCCTTGAGTTACAAAGGTTATAAAAAGAGACATGAGGTCGCAATAGTATTGTATCCGGCTGTACTCGTAACCTAATGAAGGAGTTATCCAAAATACTTGTGTATATGAACCGTACTATCATTACATTTAGGGTTTGTGTGATGTTACATTGATCTAGAGTTTTTTTTGTTTTTTTGAGTGGTGGGCATGTGTGGTGGTGGTTGTGGGCATGGGCAGGGTTAGAGGGGTGGATCCGTGGTGGTGGAGTACGAGGCAATTGATGGAGATGGGGCAGGTGCAATGATGATTGTAGAGGGCTGGTGGTCTGCTACAATGATGGAGAAGAAGGGGCGGCATCAGCGGGGTTGTGGTGCTTATGAGAGCGTGGGGTGATGGACTTGGTGGTTTTTTGGGCCAATCTTCTACCAGCTTTCATGTTTGAGTTGGTAATGGAATCCGATGGAGTCTCACGGTTTACCCCTTTCGATTTATTTTACAGGATGATCTAATAGTGGGAGGGAAAGAAAGTGCCCTTAAAGAAGGGTTGTGGTGTTGACGAGTAGGAGAGGTTGGGGATGGCAGCGACGGGCATGGGTGGGGCTGGTGTCAGCGACGGGCATGGCTGGGGCTAGTGACAGATAATGGGTAGTTGGGGCTGGATTCGCGAGGGGTATGGCTAGGGTTAAGTTTGCTTGGAGTGGAGAAGAAATTGGGACACGAGTGAGAGAGAAAAAGAAGCGGCAGGTATTCTAGTCATTTCCATGTATTAGTATGTACAAAGCACTCTTTGCAAGAGCGTCAGTATCACGTTCCGTCAATTTGACGATTTTTCTAAAGATTGAAACAGAATTGACCACATGGAGCCATTTGCAACTTTTGTAACCCGATGCAAGATGGGGCCGTATGCAATTAACCCCTAAAAGAATTAGTGACATAATTAATTTAAAAGAAAAAAACTCTGGACATTTCAAAAACATTTCTATTTTGGGTTAATTTTACGCTACACCTAGGGGTGGCAAAATGGGTGGGTGGATTGGGTTTGGGTGTTAATTAATTGGGTTGGGTCTATATGGATCATTAACCCATTTAACCCGTTTAGTAATGGGTTAAATGTGTTATCTCTTAAAATGGGTTGGTTTCACCCATTTATCCAATAATGAACCATTTACGTTACAAAATTCTCATATCTCCCCTTTGTCTGAAACCATCGCCACCAATTCAGATGCTACAGTCGAAGCCACAGCACAGCCCGTATCCACCTCTATCGTCGCCGTCCCGCCCATACCCACCTCCGTCGGACCGCCGCCACGCTCTCACCCACCTCAATACTCACAACCACCACATCATGCCACAATTACCACCACACCCACAACAAAACCAACAACTACCACCACAACAAGCCCCCTATCCTTCATCTGAAACCACCGCTAAAAAATTGCCATTACCCAAGGTAGAAACCACCGTGGCTCCTCCACAAAAACCCAGATCTGTTTCTCTTAACCATTGCAAATTCGAATTTCACTTACAACCTCAATGTGACTAAATCTCTTGCACGCTCAGGCGGTGGGTGCTCGGCCTGGTGGATGTGGACTTAGTCACCGATGGCGCCAGTGGGTGTGCGATAGTTGGAGGCGGTGATGGTGGCCGGGGGACTGCGACTGGAGAGGATGCGTGATGGTGGCCGTGGGTCTGCGACTGGACGTGACCGGAGACGATTGTTGGGCAGTAGTGGTAGCCTTCGACGCCAGATTGGTGGCTGTGTTGTGGGATGTGGCTGCCGGCGCGATTGAAAAGGATTCCATTTGTGCTGGTGGTGTTGGTTAAGAGAGAGAGTGTCTATGTAATGTGTAACCGTCCAGCTTATTCTCATTTTGTTAATGTGCCACTAAAAAGTGAGATACGTATACGGTTAAATGGGCACCCATTTACAACCCACTTAAACTCAAGGGTAATTGGGTTATAAAATGAATGACCCATTTACAACCCATTTATTAAATGGGTGGGTTTGGGTGAGTTTTAAGTAGGCAGATTTGGGCGGATAAATAGGTTTGAGTCATCGTTGCCACCCCTAGCTACACCCTATACTTAGGGGTTAGTTGCATCCAGCACCCCATGGTTCTAAAATTGGCACCCAGCACCAAAAATTAAAAAATCTTGGTATCAAGCACCAATTGACGGTCAAAATGGTCTTTGACCAGACGTCTGTTAAATTTTTAAGGGCAAAATCGTCTTTTTATCGGTTATATCCACTTTTCTTCCACATCAGCTCCAAATGGCACCAATAATTAACATCAGGCCCTCCACGTCATTTCCTCACCCCTTTTTCTCTCGTTGACTATCATCTTCCCAACCCCATCGCCGCCGACCACCCACGACCACCCATGACCACCCACAACCTTCAATCCCGAAAGCCACGGCAACCCCTCCAATTGAATCGCGGCCACCAACGCCGACCGGCACACCCTCCAATATAATCGCGCACAACGCCGACCTTGGATGATTGCTGCCTCAGCTGAAAATTTCTCACCCACAACCACCGATCCCTAACCCATGGCACCGCCTCCAACTGAATGACGACCACCAACCTTGGCCATTCGACCAACATCGACTGTTTGATGAGCCATTACTGCCTCTAATCGAACGACCTCCAGACACACCCCTTGCCCATCTCCTCAGCCATAACATACCCAATTAACCCGTCACACGATCTCCCAATCAGTCGCCATTAAACCGATTAGCCACCGCACAACATCATCACAACATAATTAGTGGTTCAAATCGAGGGTGGGAATGGTAGGGGACATGTTACGTTAGGTGAAGAGGCGCACCCCGAACGCCAGAGACAGTGGCGGCGCTAGAGACGGTTTCTTGGTGCTGATGGTAGTGCGCGGTGGTTAGGGGCAGAGATATATATATAGAGAGAGAGAGAGATGATGTAAAGGGCTTAGGGTTGTAGCTGACTAGGATATCACGGATGAAAAGACCAATTTGCCCTTAAAATTTAACAGACGTCTGGTCAAAGGACATTTTGACCGTCAATTGGTGCTTGATACCAAGATTTTTAAATTTTTGGTGCTGGGTGCCAATTTTAGAACCATGGGGTGCTGGATGCAACTGACCCCTAAGTATAGGGTGTAGCGTAAAATTAACCTTATTTTAGATTTTGATCTCACACACACACACACACAGAGCGGACCCAAACTTTTTTCCTGATTATTTATTGTGATTTGGCGTTTTTATAAGATATCCGCGATTCCTCTCGATTTGTAATCCAGGGCCACCGGTTTATCTCTACAACAAGTATCCTATCCCAAAACTCTGAAGCTTTTCTATAGAATTAGTTATTTGTTACTCTCCAACTATTTCGCTCAATCAACGGGACAACTACATGGACTTCACTTCCTCCTTCATGGTTAATTAGCTCCCTTAGGGGAGACATGGGATTTTGTTAAGTTTCTTTAAGTTTTTTTTTATCTCTTCCTATCGTCTGACACAAAAAAAAAAAAAAAACCTATTTCTCAATCTTTCCAAGAATTTATCAACATTTTCTTCTGCAAATAAACCTCAAAATACTTTTGAACTTTTCCCAAGAATCCCAAATTCAGAATAATTGACAAAGAAGATCCAGATAGCTGTAATATCTACAAAATTCAAAAGTTTCTGAAGATATTTTCTTGGTATTATTCCTCAGATTTGGTCCAGTTATCTCCAAAATTGAAATAGGTGGTGCTCCTCACCAGTCCCTGACCAAGTTTTTTCACTAGAAACATATTTTATTTCCTTTTTCCTGTGTCTTCCCTCATTACAGTAACACCTGCAAGCGAAAAAATCAGACCATAACTGTGGGACTGAACCCAATTCGATATATAACATATGTGCACCCCCCTTATTGTTGGTCTTTCTGTGGTCTATACTTCAGCCGATGGTTGATAGGCTGCGACTCTATCGTCTTCACTTTGCACTACTTTTGACACCGGGGCTTCTTCTGCTAGGATTGTATCATGTTGTTGAATAATAAGCACAGAAGACACGCCTGACGAGGTCAGCAAGTCTCCGATTGGCCCGAGCTCGGCGTGCTCTGCTTGGCGGTCCGCCAGCTCCGCCACCATTGTCGAGGGGCACCGCCCTTTGCCGACAATCACGAGGTCATAGTCCCCACTCCTTCCAATCTCCAGCACTCCCTCAACAATGTTTGTTGCCACCTTTACTCTGTAGTCCACCATCCCTTCCCACCTCTTTTGGAATTCGTTCACGGCTCCCTCGTCCAGCTCCTAAAGTTATAACGATTCATTGACTTGTTAGTGCAAAGCCTTAGAATGAAGTATAAACTTATTACGTTTCAGTGTGTGTAAACAAGCAGGCATCAAAACACACGAGACATAATTGTTAGGAGTTCTTTAGCTGTTCGTATACGAGTCGGAATGACAATTACCTTCTCTTTCTCTAGGTTGATAGCTGCAGTTGAGAAGGTATAGTGATTCTCTGATGTTGCCTTACTAGGTGACGGCCGCAGCATAACGCCTTTACCTTCCACGCCCTCTTTCTCGACAAACCTTATGACTGTAACTTTAACTGATGGATGGTCTACCATCCTCCCCCCAAATTCCAAAGCTTCCCTATCGTCAGGACCGCCAAAAAAAATGACGGAAACCCTCTGTTCAGTGGCGCCAGTCGGCCCTGGTGTCTGCTGGGGATCACTGCCGTATCCACGGTCCACGAGTACAGCCACCGAGCATGGTGCACTCTTCAAAACCTTCTGATTAACCGCCCTCCAACCGTGGCCTATGTGCTCGACTACAACATCACCATCTTCTTTTCTCCAATGCTTGTGAAATGGTAAAATTATCATTGGCACATTCTTTTCTTCGGCCACGTGACAGATATCCTCGTGCATTGTTGCCAAAGGAGATATGGCTGCTGTGGTCCGGACGCTAACTTGATCGAGTTGGCCATAGGCCTGGAATGCAAATGCAACCCGGTCGTGTAACTCACTGTCGCGGTAGCGTTTGGTGAACGGGAAACCGTTCTTCCGGAGACGGTGAACCATCATGATTGAAGAGGACCGTTCTGTGAGCTCAACCAAGTGCATAATGTAGAGCTTCAGGCTGGTCTTGGCAATGGAGCGAGTCGATTGAATGAGGTTGATGAGTGATGGTATGTTTCCGGATCCATGCACACAAGCTAGTACCCGAAGCTCATCTCTCACAGTCTCGGAGACGGGATCTAGTCGACGGGAGACAGCGGTGGAGCTGCCACGGCTAGGTTTATAGATTGCCATTACAGTTGGAGTTGTCATGAAAGTTGTGAAAAGTGCCATTAGGACTAGTATAGCGAATGCCTCGTCATTTAGAACCTGTCGCAATATTATGGAGCGGAGTCAGAATTATCGAAAGAACATGTAGGTGCAGTAAAATGAAAAGGTTAAAATAGTCAACAAATACGAATGGAAAAAATTTGACTGCTACCCCGGTTGGAAGAATCTTTCTCATATCTCCTATATAGTGACAATCAATCGTCTCTAAATGTTTCTAGTGGCTTTTATTTAGTGATGCTAAAAAAATGTTGCTAATAATTGTCGCTGAAAGTGTTAGAAGAAAAGCCACTAGAAACATAATACGAATTACGAGAACTCAGTATACCCAGATACAAATTTAGCAAGTCCCACTTTCGTTCCGTATAACATATGATGATCCTAACTAGACATGAAGGCCAAACTTTGAGATAAATACAAGAAAGTGATATTTAAGCTCTACTTTTCATTATTTAAGCTTCATCCGGTGAATAGATCGAAAAAAGGGGGAAAAAAAATTCATCTGGTTGTTTTATGGCACATGCCAAGTGTTCTTGGGACTGCGCATATAAGAAGAAGAAATAATGTCATAGTTTTGCTTATACCCCTCAACGGTTTAAGTTACAAAACTTCATCAAAAGTAGGCCGTAAGCCAAATACTATATGCTTTGCTGATATACAAGCTTAAATCACTTCTATAAACGTTCAAATGCATGTGTTGATATATAAAAAGGAAGAGGCTATTTCCACATCATAATATGCTTAAGAGTTCCATTGTTTGTCGCCAAAAGACAAAAACTTGTCACTTTTTATCGATAGAAAAGGCGTGACGGGCGTTGAAAAAGCATATAAAGAAGTAAAATAGCATTTTCTCATGCACAAACTTTGGCTCTTATCCGAGTTGTAGGAATCTTTCTTCAACCCCATGTATAGTGACAATTAATAGTGGCTAAATGTTTCAAACGACAACAATTATTAGCAGCACTTTTTAGCGTCACTAAATTAAAGTCATTAGAAATATTTAAAGACAATTGATTGTCGCTATAGAAAGGTAGGAGGAAGATTTCTCCAACCGGAGTAGCAGCATCAGCCAATTTTTTTCATTTTCTCATATAGTACCTAGTCTTGAAATTACTGCAAGTTTTGTTTAGGCGGAACAAAGGGTGGTGTGATAATTTGGTAGGTGTGCTAACATTTGGCTTCATTGCACCTTGTCAAATGTCTCCCGATTTAACGTAAGACAATCACGGCAGGCAAAGAAAAGCAAAAGCCAAAAAATAACGATCCACTTGGATCTCCTGCCGGTTGGCTCTTTGCAACAATTGTTCTTCACAGCCAAGTGCTAGAACTCGTACCTTCTTTTCCTTGCCAATGTTAAGAACAATGAGCTCCACCAACCCTTTGGTGTTCATCAACAGTCCGAGCGTTATCGCCTCCCTTGCCGGAATCATGCACAACATAGCCGCCACAAACGTCCCCGTGATCTTGCCTGCACAAGCCGTCGTGATAACCAGCAGCAGCAACCCCCACGATTTTCCGCCGCGAATTTTGGCAACGTCGGTCTTCAACCCGCTCGAGGCAAAGTAGAGTGGAAGAAGCAAACCTGAAACAAAGTCTTCGATCCTCTCGATCAGTCTCTCTGCAAGGTCTCCTCCTTTTGGTATGGTCAGCCCGAAAACAAATGCTCCGAAAATGGAGTGGATGCCTATCAGATCGGTGATGAAACCGGATACGAGTACTCCGGCTAGGGTTAAGCATATGTAGGCCTCGTCCACAACGTCGCGCTCCGGCGAGCACCGGCGTGCAACCCACTTCATGGCTGGCCGGATTGCAACCATCATAAAGACAACAAAAGCAAAACCTGAAATGAGAAGAGTTGCTAGGTTAGGTCTTTCATTTGGCACCGTTGAGAGTCACATGCATCTTGGTTGCGGGTGTAAAAAGAGAAACACGGAGAGAATGGAAAAGCAAGTGATTAGTCGAAGCCTAGAAATGAGATGACCTGAAAGTAGAACCCATATGGATATCAAGGGGCTCTTGTGTGGTCCGCCAGCCCCTCCATCACCGGCGATGGCGACCGCAAGAGCGAGCAAGATCCACGCAACGACGTCGTTAAAAGCAGCAGCAGCCATGGCGGTCTCGCCCACCTGTGTAGTAAGCAGTTTGAGCTCCGCCAGAATACGGGCGAGCACAGGGAAAGCAGTGACAGACAAAGCCACCCCCATGAACACGACATACTGAGCATAACCAACTTTGTCAGCCCCTTCTATAGTTTTCCGAAGTACAAAGGTGATTCCGATGCCGAGGATGAACGGTATCGAGATTCCGGCAGCTGCTATGCCAACAGCCTTCTTACCGCTACGACGTATCGAGTTCAAATCAAGCTCAAGACCTACTAAAAATAGAAAGAAGAGTAGTCCAATGCTTGCCACGGACTCTAGAATCGGAGTGCTCCATTTTGGGAAGATCTGGCGCATGTATTCTTGGTTCCGGCCAAAGGCTGATGGTCCAAGTATAATTCCACCCTGAAACAAAGTAAACAAAGTTACAACCTTGTCATTGAAAATTATGTTTGACTTGGTTCCCAAGAACTTCTAAAGATGCCATCAAACTAGTACGCTATAAGGCACATCGTATAGCACTCCATAGATGGAATTCGCGCATGCTATGGACAATCTGAAGTTAACAAACATCTAATGAAAACATGTCATATTTTGGTCAGAAGAGATCTTCATATCATGTGCGCTACTTCCTTAACTAGAGGGGGTTTAAGTGCATCATTAATTAGAAAGTTAAAAGGGGGAGAATCGCTCCCGAAGTATAGTACAAGATCTGAATACGTCTGCGATGTATTCGTCACCGGAAACCAATGCAAACAATAACTTTTACTATGCCGTGAAAGTGTACAACGTGGGAATGCATCGAACTCTATTTTACAGGTCCCATATCTGCTGCTACTTTGCGGCTAACAGTAAATTAAAGGTTTACAAAAGAAATCACGTCTTGTCATAGATGTGTACAAATACTGATGCATTTGGTACAACTATCACTACTTTTACACTATAAATTGACTCTTTTTTTTTTTGCCTTTTGCACCCTGCAACATCTGAATAATTCACCATTTTGCAGAGGTTGAAAGCAAAATCGGAGTGTTAAGATGGAAACAAGACAACAAACATAGCTAGAACACTCTTAGGTGAACTTGAACTTTTCAGGGATCAAACTACAAGATATAGTATTAGGTGAAAGGGCTGACGTACAACTATCTCTGCAATGACTTTGGGTTGCCGGAGGGGTTTGAAGAGAAGCGCGAGAAAGCGGCTGACAACGAGGATGAGGGTGGTCTGGACAACCAACAAAGGGAAGGCGAAATCGAGGGGATTATCGCCCTGCCAAACACCATCTGATGATGTCTGGACAGAGGTTATATTGATCGGCATAGCTGATAACAAAAGACTTCTCAAGCCAAAAAAGTCTTTTCAGTAACAAGAAAAGCACTCGTGGCTTGTCTGTGTAAGCATACGCAATTCACTCTGATGGAAGGAAGTCAGTTTTCTTAATGTGTTCGGCCCTATTTATAGAGGAACAAACTTTGGCTCCTACTCGGGTAGTAGGAATCTTCCTCCAACTCTATGTATAGTGACAATTAATAGTCGCTAAATGTTTCCAGTGACTTTTCTTCTAACACTTTCAGCGACAATTATTAGCGGCACTTTTTAGTATCACTAAATGAAAGTCACTAGAAACATTTAGAAACGATTGATTGTCGCTCTATAGGAGATAGGAGGAAGATTCCTCCAATCGGGCAGCAGCCAAATTTTTTCCTTTCTAGAGAGGTGAACTCCGAAATCTTCGTTTTCTACTGTGGTTTTGGTCCTTCCCTTTCTACTTTTTGCTTTATAGGGACAACTAACTTAAGAAAACCTTCAGAAATAACAAGTAAACAGAAACTTTCACCGGAATAACGTGACCATTTTAGGGTGACAGATGATAATATTGCACCGGCCTAGCAAAAATGGCCTGTGGTGCGCACTTCTTTGCCTTTGAGAGGTGTAGATAGCATGTGTGCAGTGATAATGTTCTTAATTATGATGGATAGTAAATTTTCATTTGGTAAAGGAGTCTTTGACTTGATAGCAAAGTTGATTGATAGGAAGCGTGGACATCCTTCTAGGGGTGAATAGAGAGTAAAATTTTGTCGCTGAAAAGCTCATTTCAGCTATGATGCGACTAAAAGGAGCGAACGCGTTACAACCGGAAGGGAAAAAATGGGACATATACACTTGGGAGGAAAATAGACCCTTCACAAAAGTTGGAAATGTTACTTTACACTTTATAGACTCACTGTTTCACGAGTGTTGGGCCTTTTTTTTTGTTTGTGAGTACACAAAAGGGGGAAAAAAAGTTGAAAACTAGTAAGTGACGATCATGGGTCAGCGTTCAATTCATGATCAATTTGTCAGGCTAACGCTTGTCACACCCTATCGTATTAAAACGCTCAGGCTTCACAACGAGGCCTTGTTTTTAAGTAAAAACAAATTATGTTAGATACTTAAATGACAAGTTTCTATTGTATCGATTAATATTGATGAATTGCGTATCAATCTCAGCTTTTCTTTCATTTCCATCGACCCAGATCCACTCAATGTTCAGTGTTGACAAACTAAAGTCGAAGTTGCAGCTCCATAAATTCCAACTTGGGGGGAAGATAGACAGACATCGCATCTTGCTATGAAGCCTTTTTGACTCACATGAGTCACAGGACGCTTGCGCAAGGTGTCCATTAATTTGAGCTCCTGCAACATCGTGCCCACGACGTTGTTTTAAAGTAATGGGATCAACTCTGATCCTCAGAGATGTCATCATGTGATATTAGTGCTAGTACATTTTGAGCTTGCCCATCAGCTTCAAATTTGAAAATCATGCATGTTCCCATCAAACATAAGAAAACAAAACAAACACACGAGCGCGCTCACACGCAAAGGAGTTGATATTCCTACTCGAAAGATGAACTAAACAATCAATCTAGCGTGGAGTGAATTGGTTCGGCTTTGATAAAAGTTTACTAGTGGTAGAACCGAAAGCAGACATACAATAATTAAAACATGATGTTCAACTCAAAAGTATTTTCAAGAAGACGAAAAACTCACGAGGCAATCCTCGTGTATCTTTGATGTGGGGCTTTAACACCTGCTCGCACGCATATCCTAAAGTATGAGGTAGCGGCATAAAGATCATGAGACATATGAACTTGATATACCATATCAAAGTCTGGTGCCCAACTTAAAATTAAAGTGTGCTCAAGAGGGAGAGAAGTTCACTAAATATAAAAAATAATCTCAAATTTTGTGGATAGTTGATATGATATTTTAACACCAATTACGTGCATCACATGTAATCGAGGATCCACCACATATTAAAGGAACTTGAAAAAAGTGGATTTGTCATGTAAATTATGCATGAAAGCTGGAACACGACCCAAAGTGGAATAGGAAATAGAATTGGTGCCTCAGAGTTGGAGAAAACACTTTTGATTATTGGAGGGACCTGATAGACTTACTTTTCTAACATACGTTTTACATGTGTCACTTGCCGTAATTGAACAGAAACTTGAAAGATTAGTGCATAACAAATATGTTGTCATGCATATATAATCATGCTTCACTCTTCCCTAACCCAGCCCACCACCCCTTTTCTGTCCATAATATCAACTTAGTATATGTAGTGTCATTTAACTTGTAGTTGCCGACTCATGGCACTCATTTGATAATATGACCATTGTGCATTGGAACTGGTGGAATACTTTGGTCCTCTCTCTCTCTCTCTCTCTCTCTCTCTCTCTCTCTCTCTCATGTTTATTGATTAGTTATGTAATTTTCGTGTATCAGATGTTTGTAAAGTTACTTTTTAGCATGCTTTTATCTGGCTTGATTGATTGTGGTTTTACATGCTTATATAGGATGAGACTATCATCCTAGACTAACTGATGTATTTGTTAATATATATATGTATTTTTTTTTTCTTAACCCTTTTTTTTTGGATAATATGACCATAACCGTCTGGCATGCTGCTTCCTGAATCCATAGCACTCACAATGATCAAAACTCAAAATTCTAGCTCAAATTTGTTAAAGCCTCGTATTACTTATATATGGAGATTGATTCTGATTCTTAGACGTGGTGGAACACTTTTCCTCATTTTGAGCATGCTTTATAATTTAACTTGAGACCTTAACAAAATTAACTCACTGCTTCTCTTTTTGATGTAAAGTGTGGAGCTTAACTAGAGCTCAATCGATATCAGAGCCTCGGGATCATCGCCAAAAATCTAAGTAGAGCTCAAATAACACTTTTTAGAACTTATTACATGGCAGTTTCCTTGATAAATGGTCAGTTTTTCACCTTATTATTTTGACTTTTTTGATAGCTAATTCAATAATATTCCAAGAATCATGTAACCTAGCCAATTAACCAGAGGGGTTTGAATCTCTTCTGCTTTACTTCTTATTTTGGTTGTTTCACCCTTTTTGTTTTTGGTTACATACAGTAAGAGTGTAAGACTAGCTAGTTCACAATTCTTATTTACGATACACACCTTCATGTATTCCTGTATCTAAAAGCACATATAACAAACATATAATATCTATTTTAATGGCAAATAAGGGTAAGTAAAATAGCAAAAAGAGTACTATCACGCACGAGAAATTTAAAATGGTCAAAAAATACAGTTTTAGATCTATATATGCTTCTCACATGGTTTCATCTAGCAGCTTGAATAACTTATTTTCAAGTCTCACGTACGACATTAACTGACCTAGAAACCTCAAATGTCGTTGCATTCTTATGTTTTGCTCAAGTATGAAACCTAAAAAATGGTTCTATATACTTCGAAGATGTAGTCAAATTGGTGAATGTCATCACATCTCTACTTCATATATATGTTTATATTTCAATTGTGACCTCTAACTGCGTTACACTTTCAAATTTCTACTAACTAGAAGAAGTATGCATAAACCAGTTTGAGAAAGTGAAAGAAAACCCAGGACAAAGTGGGTATGGAGGGATAGCTAGAGATGATCAAGGTAAATGGATTGAAGACTTCTATGGAAGCATCGGAAAAAGTAATAGCCTCAATGCTGAGCTATGGGGAATTCACAGAGGTCTCATTACTATAAAAGAAAAAAACTGGGATAAAGCTACGATCGAGACCGATTCTATTGCTGCACTACATTTGATCATGGAATAAGATACTCAGAACCACCCACTTAAAGCTCTGGTGGAGGATTGCAGAAATATCATCAAGCAAATGTGAAGTGCTCTTATACATACAATGCGTGAAGGCAACCATTGTGCTGATTACCTAGCGAACATAGGTGCTGGACAAAATGAGAACTATGTCTACATTAGCGAAGCACCTAGTGATATGTCCAGCCTTATTTTGGCTGATTTGTATGGAGTGGCCTATGTGAGGCCCTCCAAGTAGTAGTATGTTGTTTTTCCTTTCCTATGTACCAAAAAAAGAGAAAGCGAAAGAAAACAACTAATTAGCCCAGTCCCGTGAGAGCATTTCCTTTGATTTTCTTTATTACCTTAGAGAAAGTGTTTTCATTGATGCATAAACATGACCACTGTATTATTTTTTCTCCCAAGTCTCACAATTTGCATGGTCTGATGTAAAGTACAGTGGGGTCTTTTTTCTTTTCTCCCCTTTTAGTAGAGTAGATGTTATTTTGATGAACTTTATTTGGTTACGAGAAAGGGTGCCGATGTTGGACCCATAAACCAACCTAATTGCTAAATTTAGGGGCATCGCAAGAAATGAGAATTGAGCTTTGAGAGATTGCTAGCTTGATGTTGTCCTTAGGAATTACTGTAATTATATTTGACAAGATTGTAGTGCGCGCGTAATGAAAAAATCAGGCAAGATTTTATCCTAGACAGTGTCAAGGTTGTTTGTTGTTGGATATGAAGTAATGGAATGTTTGAGGGACGAGGAAACAGAAGTTATTGGAAGCCAAAAGATGGATAATCTTAGTTTGTTTCCATGTAGACCAGAGGACATGGAAAAAATTTGTTAAGCTTAATAACATTATTGACCCGCTCTTTAACAGCTTCAACTTTTAGAGCAAATAATAACTTAACATAACATCAAAACTCTACTTTAATAAGGTCTTGGTTTCAATTCTTCTCACTTTCATATTTGATCCACTTTTAATGCTATTTGCACTCAGTTTATTTCTGACTTGATTTATCTCTCCACGTGCAATCGGGGGCTTGCACGTGAAAGGGAGTGTTAAGCATTATATTGTTAGGCTCACTCTCTAACAACTTAAGTTTTTAGAGCGCGCAGATGGTAATTTAGCAATATTTCATACACAACTTAGAATATAATTAGTACTATTGATTAAGACTGAAAACGTTTTTTGTTTTTTTCGGTTGGACCTTAAGTGATATCATTGGGTCAGTTTTAGTGCCAACAGAGATTAAGTTTTCTTTCCAGACAATCTTAAGAGCATGCCCCTTGCATCGGCTTGATGTATTAAAAGGAATATTTACCTCCGGATGTTGGCTCCAAAGTTTGAATCCAGAAAGTCAAGGAAGGCAGTAAACCTCTTTGACCACAATACAAATTTCTTGAGGTTTAAAACTGAAAACATTGCAGAAATCAACATGCTTCTATCGTTCCCTAAAACATAGACTAAGACGTGTTTGATCAAGTTTAGAAAAAGAAATGGCCGAGTCATTTTAGATTTGACACAAATTTTTTTACAAGTTTTGAAATGCCAAGTTTATGTGGCTAAGCAAATGAACCTTATCCATACAAAATTATTAGCAATGAGGTTTTCTTTTTTCATGTAAAAAGTAATAATATATATTATCCCCTAAGAAAAGTAACAAGGTTAGTTTGATGAACGTCTCATCGTTACGAGAAAGGGTGCCGATGAGCTACATGTTGGACCCGTAACAAGCCTAATTGCTAAATTTATAGGGGTCATAAGAAGTGAGAATTGAGCTTTGACTGACCGCTAAACATTGTCCTAAACAACATATTGTCACTAATGTTTGATCAGATTTTAGTTAACGCGTATTAAAATAGAAAAAAAAAAACTAGGTAAGATTTTATCCTTTCCTAAAAGTCCCAGACCAGCTAACGACTATTGGTTCCGCCAGATATTCTAGCGTGAGAAAATAGAAGAGATAAGTCTTCTTTTGCTCTTCCTATCTAAATTTATGGCTAAGATACTTCATCTTGATTGATCAAGTTTCTCATTTTTCTAAAGCGGTGATGATGATGATTGTCTTCAACTTGGACACACTCTCGAAATGATTAGAAAACAGCAGGAGATATTTGCATAAACGGTGTCAAGGCCGTTTGTTGCTGGATGTGAAGTAATGGGAATGTTCGAGATACGAGGAAACAAAAGAAGTTCTTGGAAGCCAAATGGATAATCTTAGGGTTCGTTTGACAAATATTTTTTTTTGGTTTTCAGTTTTTAAAGAGCAGTTTTATTTTTTTTTTATATAAAAATAAGTGTGTGTTTGATAACCACTTTTTTTTGAGTTTTTTTTTTTTTTGTGTTTGGTAACCCTTTTTATTTTGACTTTTTTTTTTTGGTGGTTTTCGGTGGCGGTGGTGAGGTGTAGCGGTGGTGAGGTGTAGCGATGGTGGCCGGTGGTGGCCGGCGGCCAGAGGTGGCTGCCGGAGGTGGAAGCCGACAGTCTCCGGCGGCCGGCGGTGGCAGCCGGCAGTCTCCGGCAGTGGTCACCGGTTGCCGGAGGTGTTCGCCGGTGGCCGGAGGTGGTCGCCGGCGGCAGGAGGTGGCTGCCGACAGTCTCTGGCGGTGGTCGCCTGAGGTGGTTGCCGGCGGTTGGAGGGTGGTGGTGGTGGTCTAAGAAAAAAAAAACAGTTTTCGGAGTTTTTTTTTTAATCTTCAGTTTAAAAACTGGTTTTTAAAATTGAAAAAAAAATGGTTACCAAACGCTCCTTTTTTTTCAGTTTTTAAAAACTGAAAAAAAAAAAGAGCAAAAAAATTTTGTCAAACTGGCCCTTAATTTGTTTCCATGTAGGCATGGAAGATTATTCTAGTACTCTTGATCAAGACTGAAAATTTTATTTTATTTTTTTCAACTAGACCCGTAAGGAGTATCATCGGACCAATTTTAACGTCGACGAAAATTAGGTCCCTTTTTCGAGAGATCTTAAGAGTACCCTCCCAAGTCGGCCTGATGTATTTAAAGGAGTACTTTTTTTCTCCAGATGTTGGTCCCGAGATTTGAACCCAGAAAGGCAGCAAACCTATTTGACCACTAGACAAATTCCTTGGGGTTTAAGACTGAAAAATTGTAGGAATCAAAATGATGCTATGATTTCCTATAATTAAAATTAAGACTTGCTTCATCAAGTTTAGCCGAAGAATTGGTCGTGTCGTTGAAGATTTGATACAAAATCTACGAGTTTTGAACCACTAAAATGAATCCTATCCGTATAAAATTAGTAGGATTGAGATTTGTTTTTGTTTGATTTTTTTTTTTTGGTTGAAAGTAAAATTTTATAGTTATCAACCCAAGAAAAGTATAAAAATTCAAAATACATGCATCATAGATGCTAGTAAACGCAAAGCGAAACTAAATTTCTTTTTGATAGGAGTCCAAACTAATAAGATTAAAGGTAAAGAACTACCACGTCCAAAGAGTCACCGGCAAAATTAGAGTGTAGCCAAAAGGCGACGAGACCAAAGGAGGCACTTAAGAATTTAAATCGATTAGCGTAAAATGACAAAGATAGTGTCAAACTTTAGACACGCTATACTCTCTAAGCAGTATGTACAAGAATGTACAAGAAGGCAAAAGAATGAACTAGTTTTGTGTGAGAGTTGCATTTATCTACGAGAGATGTATAAGGGAAACAAAAAGCTTGTTTTGATACGACAAGGTGTTACTACTCATATAAGAAGCTTTTTGCTTGTTTTGTATGAAGACTCGTGGACATGCTAATGCTACTACGGTATTTGGCTTAGCAAAAAGCGAATAAAGTAATCTTATTTTTTTTTTCATTTCACTTTTTTTCTTTAAGGTTTTTAGACGGTAGACACATATTTCTTTTGTACATTTGTTTATGTTTCTATTCCTAAGTTAAATTCATAGAAGACAACTTCTTGAGTTTTGGCCCCTTTGACTATGAAAAATGTTGCACTCCCACTGTAAAAAAATGTAAAGATTTCGGCTGTAACCTGAGTAATAGAAGTAGCTTATAACTTTATCGTACGACGACTTCTAATGGTCGATAAATATAGGTAATGGCCTTTTGTAATTACTTTTATCGTCAATTCTTAGCGACACCTTTAAGCGTTCTCCCTACAACCCGAGTTGCAATCGAAATGTTTCAATTCAGATGGAGTATTTTGTGGGATATATTATCAATGCCTACTGCAACAGTTATTTAACTTATTGATGTTATTATATATTTCATTGTTTATTAAAGTTTGTTTAGGGTCCGGATTAATAAAAATGAGTCTTGCTTAACTGATCAGATTACTTTTTTTTTTTTTGGATAGATATTAGAACTATTCATTCCATTAAAAGGTTAATTTATCACAACAAGAAGATTAAAATCTTGACCTATATTCCTAATCTCACCACATACCTTGCAATATAGGGCAATCAAGGAAAATTAGACCGAAGGATTTGCAAAGGAGAGGGAACACATACACGACCTTAGGGAGTCCTAAACCTCACCAACTGGCGCCTATGCACAATGAACCCTAACGCCAATGTCCAAAAACCCACTCTATACTACATAAACCCCTCGAGCCCATACCAGTCACAATCCTAAGTACTTGGTACAACATCCCCTCAAAACGTACAGAAACTTTTTTTGAGCAGTTGAAGCGCAAGTAGGAGCAATCCTTGAGGTATGGAAACGGCTACGAGCCATAGATCTATCGAGCTCGTGCTGCACAGGCTAAGCCACTAGAGGATGAATTGAGGTCTATGAACTGAATGAGCTCCTACATTCTGTTGATCTAACTCTGCATCCATAGCTATTTGGGAAGTGTTTGCATTTCTAAGCTGGACTCATCAGAGAAAGAAGAATTATAGTCGAACTCCTACCAAGAACCTTCGAACTCATAGACGTGAGAAATTCGAGGAATACTTTTTCATCATCATTCATCACCCTTTTGCTTGACCCACTCTCCACTGTGCCAAGTTATTAGGCCAATTAAGAGGCCACTCTAAGTCACGAGATCGGGTGGAAGACTTGCACCGAAAGTGGCATTTAACTGTGGATAATCTCGTTTTCAACATTTAATTCAGTAAGATGTCAATTTTCCTCTTATGACTCCCGCGGCCCTTTCAGCGTTCCTCTTCAATCTTATTCTGAAAACACTGGAAATGAGCCTCAATCCTACTTGCGTTGCATCCTGTGACAAATCTTCAATGGGCAGACTCTATCAAAAGTGGTGCATGTCCAACGATCTTCAGATTTGTTCCCTTCCAAGAAATGCACTTGCCTAAGAAATGTGTGAGACAACCCCCACCATCCACACTCAAAGCTGGGATTCCGTTCTTCAGTCATCCTGGTTTTCACAAACTTTCTTGGAGTTTTCTTTGAACTCCACATATTCTTAACACCAACTAAAGCTACCCCTTTCCAAACTACATTGGGAAAATTCATCCACCATTTTTTTGCCTTGGTTAATCAGTGTGAGCATGTTTAGCAAGTGGAACGCATCTCGCACTAACTTCTTTGAGGTTACACCAAGCAAACCGCTAGTCCTAGTTTCATCAAGGTTCGACCAATGTACCAATCATCAGCTTTTCCATTTTTTATACCTCGGTTTACACCTTGAGCCTACCATAGACTTTTGGTTGATTTACGATAAGGTTGGGTTAGGCTTGTTCGACTAGTTGAGGATACTATTTATAAACCATGTCACTTGAATTTCTTTTTCATTTTCTCGAGCAAATACTATCATCTATCCTAACCTACAATGATTCTAAAGGGACAGTTCAACCGTTAAAGATATGGCGACAATTTCTACCAAACTCTTTGATCATATATACTTTCCATGAATCATAACCACAATCCATCATTGAAACTAGAAGGAAAAAGTTTATTTTTGGCAAATTGTTAGAAGGAAAATGTGTACTTTTGGCAAATTCTTCACTATTATCGGAAAGGAACAAGAACATCTTACCTACTTTTATGTGAGTTAATTAAACTCAGTACTCTTGAGGTTTCTATTAATTATAAATGACTACGTCTAACTATCGAAATAACACTCTGCCCCGGCAGTTTGTATTAGTAATACACAACATCCCTTTTCGTTTAGGATCCATCAAGGAAAGTTAGGATAACATCTAATTTGTGATAATCTACCAAGATTATTGCCCGTCGGAAATCTTCCTCTTCTTCAATACCAGTCGCCTGCCGACACCCAACAATTGTTAAACCCATGCCATGATCGCCACAATTGAACCACTGCCATCAAACACATCTGCCTGTGCTTAAACCCAACCATGACCCATCACCACCACCCCCGACACCCCCCCAAACCACTACCCCCTGAACACCAAACCACCTTCTGCCCATCACAAGACAAACACAAACATCCATCATAACTCTTACATGCGCTGCCATCATAGCCCCATCATACCCTTACTTGTCGTCGTCTACGTGCCGAAATACACTCTTACACACATATTTGCTGTATGCACAAAGATCAAGAAAACCAACCACCATCACCATTCTTCTCCCAAGACATCTCCAACATTCAATTCCGTCAACTTGATCTTCCAGTTTTTTGCTGCTTCCATAAAGAAAAAGAAAAAAAAAACCTTAATCCTCTTCTTCCCTACGCCACCCTTGCCCTTCTCCATTGACCTCCAAAGATGATCGTTATTCTTTTCATACCTTCAAAATGGCATCAACCCAAAGCCATCCATGAACAATTGTGGTGTAGATCGGTGATGCTAGGTTTCCTTTTGGTGGCGATGTCTGTGATTATGGTGCAGATTGCTGGTAATGGATTTACTTTTGGTAGTCGTGGTTATGGTGTACATCGGCGATGGTGGGTACATTTTTTATGGTGGTGGTGAGGCAGTGGTGGTTGTTATGTAGATTGCGGATAGTTCGTTAAGTGTTGGTGGCCGAGGTAATGGTTGTTGCGGTGTAACTCAATCGAGCCACGGCCGGAGGGAGCCATGTGTGATATGGTTTGTACGGTGGTGATGGTGAATTGGCATGGTGGGGTGGATAATTTTTTTATATATATAAGAGATATTACCGTTTCCTTCAATAATGTTAACTATGTGAACTTGAAAATCAATAATGTAACTTTGTGTCATTTCAATATTTAGTCATAACCATATGAAATTAAAGATAAACCACGGGTGCGCGGAGTGTAAATATCCTTTTTTTATATCAACAAACTTCAACGAAGAGGATGATTCATACATCTATATTACTTTTGGTTGATACATGGAACCTCGTAAACTTATACTCCTTTACAAGAAAAATAAGAGGACAAGATAAATATGATCAACAAAAAAATCTGATGGTGTCGTCGCACGAGTTCGAACCGGAGACCTTCAATGTGTTATACTGACGTGATAACCAACTACACCACGACATCGTTTGATTCTTGTTTTACCATACTGATTAGCTGGCTGATTCTTCTCACTTGCAAAACCCTCCCTAAAACCTTCATGTATTCATGTCTCTAAAAGCACATATAATATCTATTTTAATGGCAAATAAGGGTATGTAAAATAGCAAAAAGAGTAATCTCACGAACCAGAAATTTAAAACGGTAGAAAAATACAGTTTTAGATTTATATCTGCTTTGTCGCATGGTTTCATCTAGCAGCTTGAATACCTTATTTTAAAGTCTCATGTACGGCATTAACTGGCCGAGAATCTTCAAATGTCGTTGCTTTCTTATGTTTTGCTGAAGTATGAAAACTCAAAATGGTTATACAAACTTTGAAGACGTAGCTAAATTTTTGAATGTCATCACATCTCTACTTCATATGTGTATATATTTCAATTGTGATCTCTAACTGCGTTACACTTCCAAATTTCTACTAACTATAAGAAGTGTGCATAACCCAGTTTGAGAAGAGTGAAAGAAAACAACTAAGCCGAGTCCCGCGAGAGCACTTCCTTTGATTTTCTTTATTACCTTCGAGAAAGTCTAAATTCCTCATTAAACTAGACTTTTATCGACGGAATTTTTGGATTTTAAATTCCATAGCCAAAAAGGTTAACTTTAGCGACGGGACGATAAATTCATTAGAGACGGAAATTCCGTCACTAAGATAATTTTCATATTTTAGTTTTTTTTTTTTGAGATTAATAATTTCGAAAAATATTTAGCGACGAAGTATACCGTCGCTGAAGGTTTTAGCGACGAATTTTTAACGGCAGAATACTCATCACTAATACTCCGTGGGAAAAACTAACGGATATTTAATGACGGGGATTCTGTTGCTAAAAGGATCCGTCACTAATACCTTTAGCGACGGTATATTCTGTCGCTAAAAGATTTAATGTACCCAACTTTTAGCTACGGAATAAATTTCATCACTAAAAGTTTAATTTTTTTTTTCAAACCTGTAAATTCAATCTCAATTCTTAATCCACATTAGAGTTAAATAATTGTTGGTTAATCAGTAATTATTTAACATAAAACAAAGTATATTTATTTAACAATCAAAACTATATATACTAATTAAACATAAAATTTATACAAAATTGTTCATTCTGGACATGATATAACTGGGAGCGAGAGGGGGATAAAAATAAAGAGAGGGGGGAGCACAAGTTCAGGAAAGCACGAGATGGGAAGGACTTAGGGCTCGTCGAGACCGGGATCTGGATCCTGCTGATTGTTGGTACTGTCATCCGGATCCGACTCGGGATGTCCAATAACAGGGCCCTACTGATCCCTCCGTGCGCTGATCATTTAGATCACCTCATCCGTGACGAATATCGGTCTGGTGTAAAAGTCGCTCTGCGGGTGGTGTATGCGTCTGTGGAGGGGTAGTAGGAGGTGGGGACGCTTCGATCAAGGCACGTGCAGTCATGATGGACAGTCTGTGTATGCACCCTTTTTGCTTATTGACGACCCTCGGTGTATCCAGCTATCGCTTCAATCCCCTAACACTCTTACCCATATTGGTGGACACTGATGGCTGGTCGAACTGCTGCCCAGATCCCTTGATCTGTTCATACGAGGCTTGAAAAATAGTGATTGACATTGAAAACACTATGGCAACAGACATCGAATAGATAGACGAAATTTTAACATAAACAGATTAATATTTAACTTACACCAATATGCCGGGAAATATCTTAAATGAAGCCCCCTCGATGTGTATCGTCCTTATCCTTCTTTTTCCCGTGCTTCTGAGTGTATAGAGAGCACATACCTCATTTGGCCCCAGGTTTGGATGTTCAGCCGCATTCCTGTGTCGAACGACATCGTGAAGCACCTCCCCTCTCGTGTGCATAGGATCCCGATCATGTCTGTTCTCTCTCTCTTACTCTTCATCACCCATCCCGATCATGTCTCGTGTGCAAACTACCAAGGCAAAAAGAGAAAATTTTAAGAATGAGCATGTGGGAGTCCTTGGTTGAGAATGCATAAAACCTTTTGTGCTAAACCTTTTACTGGTTAAACAATGATAAATATGGCGTGTGATAATGAACATATTATATTTAATGAGATAAAGAAATTATAGACAATAAAAGTTCAAAATTTTATTTTGTTCTCGTTCATCTGTTGATAACACACGTCACGTTAATAACTTTTAGGGCCAATTACATTCAGAACTCTTGAGTTTTACTAAAAATTACACACGGCTCCGCGTTTCTATTTTATTACTCTCCCCCTGTGGTTTTTCATTTTGATACATAGCACTCACATCCATAAGGAACTGTCACAAAAAGTTAGGACACAATACATTTGTTATGATATACCAAAAATGCGCTTAGGTCTTTCTCTTGTTCCTTCCAAGCCAACGCCCAGCTATTGTCTTCGATCCTGAGGCACAATAACCGATGCTTAGCAACTGTCTTTAGAGCTTATTTCTAGCCATTACATATGTATATACACATCGGCGACCACTTATCTAAACACCATCCCAACGCCAAACCTATTCGATCTCCCACTCATTGCACGTCACACACGCACTACCCATCATAGACAAACACACGATGCTGGTAATGGGCGGGGTATGTGTGTGTGTAGTCGGTGGCTTCGCCTTAATCTTGTCTGATCTCACACTTCAATCAAGCTGAAACCCACACACATGTACCTCACTACCCGGGTCTTAGTCTTGGGCCCATCACACACACACACGCGCACACTCACTCATTCACTCATTCACTCATTCTTCCCCGTTGCCGTTGCTATCAATTTTGCTTGCTACCCCTCCCCCACACCAACACACGTGCACACACACACACCCCCGGGCTCCCCCAATGTGGTCAGCCTTCTTACCAATCTAACCCTTATCTCTTGATGGAATATCTCAATAACTGAGCTCTAGCTTTGCTTGCATTTTTCACTAGCGCTTGCCGGATGTATCACTCATCTTACTCTAAGAATTGGTTGAGAATAAACGAACATGTTGGTTGAGAATTTCTAAGAATTGTCTTGAGAATTGCAGACGGAAAGCTAGAGGACCATCTCAAAAGGCTTCTTTTAGCTGCTTGCGGTGGGTGGTACAAATTGTGTGTCAGCAACAGTGAGTTCATGGCTTCTCAAAACCAACAAAGTGAGGACCATCTTAAAAGGCTTGTCGTGGCTTGTGGTATAGGTCGGTCAATGTGAAATCCTTGGGGGCAGTGGTGAACTTATCAAATCTTGACTCTGGTTGGGGAATATATTTTTCAATAAAGGATATTGTCGTTCTTTCATTAAATTTGTTAACTCCATAAACTGAAATATAAAAGTATACCTTAGTGTAATTTCAATAGATTAGAGAAGCTAATTATAATCAAGGCGAACTTCAAGAGTATCGAGTGTAATTAATCCTAACTTTTACTTTCTTTTTCTCGTGAATTCAGACTTTCACCAAATGCGTAATAAGCTACTCCCACCGTCTCACACAAATTGGTCATATTTTTTTTTTTTAGCCGTCTTACAAAAATTGCTCACTTTCAATTAAGAAAGATTTTTTTTTATTCTATTTTTCTCTCAACACTTAACTCCCCACCAATTTATTTCCTCTCTCCAGGCCCACTCTCTTACACTTATTTATTTTATTTCTCTCTCTACATTTAACACTCAACTAATTAATTTTCTCTCTCCTAGCCCACTTTCTCCCCCCCCCCCCCCCCTAAATGGTAGAATAGGAAACACATAATATATGACCTAAATTCCTAATCTGCGTGCCAAAAAAAAAAAAAAAAAACACGAACGATTTATGTGAAACAGAATGTGACTACAATGGGTTTAAGGACAATCGGTCCAGACCTTACAAGCCTCTTTATCTTATCAATGTGAGTAGGACTACCAGTTTTCATAAAGAGACTGAAAATTATCATTAGCGTCAAATCTCAAAACATTTAATTGCATACAGCCCCCTTATGATATTAGCAAGTTGCAAAAGATCCCTTGAATTATAAAAAGAGACCTGAGGTCGCTCGCAATAGTATTGTATTTGGCTATACTCGTAACAGAATGAAGGAGTTGTCCAAAATACATGTATATATGAACCGTACTATCATTACATTTAAGGTTTATACGATGTTATATCTATAGTTTTTTTTTCTTTTTTTTTTTTTTTGGTGGTGGGCATGGGCAGGGTTAGAGGGGTGCACCCGTGGTGGTGGGGTACGAGGCAATTGATGGAGATGAGGCAGGTGCCGTGATGATGAGTAGAGTGGCTAGTGGTCGGGGACAATGATGGAGGAGAAGCCAGGGGTAGTATTAGTGGGCTTGTGTTGCTGACAAGAGCGAGGGGTGATGGGTTTGGTGGTTTTTTGGGCCAGAGTCTTCTACTAGCTTTCATGTTTGAGCTGGTAATAGAATTCGATGGAGTCTCACGGTTTACCGCTTTTACTATTGTAGAGGATAATCTAATATTGGGAGGGAAAAGAAAGTGTCGTTGAAGAAGGGTTGTGGTGTTCACGGGTAAGAGGGGTTGGGGAGAAGAGCGGCGGGCATGGGTGGGGCTGGTGTCAGGGACAAGCATGGCTGCGGCTAGTGGCGGCGGGCATGAGATTGGGGCTAGTGATAGATAGGGGTGATAGTTGGGGCTGGGTTCGTGATAGGGGTGATAGTTGGGGCTGGGTTCGTGAGAGTAGCGGCTAGATCAGGAAAAAATTGGGATACGAGTGAGAGTAAAAAGAAGCGGCAAGTATTGTAGTCATTTTCATGTATAAATATGTACAAAACACACTTTCAATAGCATTGAAAGTGAGTATCACGTTCCGTCAATTTAGACGATTTTTTTAAAAATTGACGCAGAAATGGCCATAGGGAGCCATTTGCAACTTTTGTAACCCGAGGCAAAGAATTAGTGATATAATTAATTTAAAAGAAAAAAAAAATCTGGACAATTCAAAAGCATTTCTTTTTTAGATTATGATTACTTTGTGGACACACACACAGGACCGAAACCTTTTTGCCGATTATTTCTTGCGATCAGTTGGCGTATTTACATGACATCCGCGATTCCTCGATCTCCATTTGTAATCCAGGGCCACTGTTTATCTCTCCAACGAGTATGCTATCCCAAAATTCTGAAGCTTTTCTATAGAATTAGTTATTTGTTACTCTCCAACTATTTCTCGATCTTTCCAAGAATTTATCAACATTTTCCTCAGCAGATAAACCTCAAATTGCTTTTGAACTTTTCCCAAGAATCCCATATTCAGAATTATTGACAAAGAAGATCCAGATAGCTTTAATATCTACAAATTCAAAAGTTTCTGAAGATATTTTCTTGGTATTATTCCCCTGATTTGGTCTATACTTCAGTCGATGGTTGATAGGCAGTGATTCTATCGTCTTCACTTTGCACTACTTTTGACACTGGGGCTTCTTCTGCTAGCATTGTACCATGTTGTTGAATAATGAGCACAGAAGACAAGCCTGACGAGGTCAGCAAGTCTCCGATTGGCCCGAGCTCCGCGTGCTCAGCTTCGCGGTCCGCCAGCTCCGCCACCATTGTCGAGGGGCACCGCCCTTTGCCGACGATCACGAGGTCATAGTCCCCACTCCTTCCAATCTCCAGCACTCCCTCAACAATGTTTGTTGCCACCTTTACTCTGTAGTCCACCATCCCTTCCCACCTCTTTTGGAATTCGTTCACAGCTCCCTCATCCAGCTCCTAAAGGTTTTACGAGTCATTGACTTGTTAGTGCAAAGCCTTGAAATGAAGTAAAACTAAATACATTTCATGTGATGTGAACAAGCCGGATCAACAACAGGAGACATCATTGTTAGGAGTCCTTTAGCTGTTAGTATACGAGTCGAAATGACAATTACCTTCTCCTTCTCTAGGTTGATAACGGCTGTTGAGAAGGTATATTGATTCTCCGATGTTGCTTTATTAGGCGAAGGCCGCAGCATAACGCCTTTACCTTTCACGCCCTCTTTCTCGACGAACCTTATGACTGTAACGGTAACTGATGGATGGTCTACCATCATCCCTCCTAATTCCAAAGCCTCCCTGTCGTCAGGACCACCAAAAAAAATAACGGAAACCCTCTCTTCCTTGGCGGCAGTCAGCCCAGGCATCTGCTGGGGATCACTGCCGTATCCACGGTCCACGAGTACCGCCACCGAGCATGGTGCACTCTTCAAAACCTTTTGATTAACCGCCCTCCAATCGTGGCCTATGTGCTCGACTACAACATCACCATCTTCTTTTCTCCATTGCTTGTGAAATGGTAAAATTATAATTGGCACATTCTTTTCTTCGGCCACGTGACAGATATCCTCGTGCATTTTTGCCAAAGCAGATATGGCAGTTGTGGTTCGGACGCTAACTCGGCCGAGTTGGCCAGAGGCTTGGAATGCAAATGCAACCCGGTCGTGTAACTCACTGTCGCGGTAGCGATTGGTGAACGGGAAACCGTTCTTCCGAAGACGGTGAACCATCATGATTGAAGAGGACCGTTCTGTGAGCTCAACCAAGTGCACAATGTAGAGTTTTAGGCTGGTCTTGGCAATGGACCGAGTCGATTCAATGAGGTTGACGAGTGATGGAATGTTTCCGGATCCATGCACACAAGCGAGTACCCGAAGCTCTTCTTTTATAGTTTCGGAGACGGGCTCTAGTCTACGGTGCCCACCGGTGGAGCTGCCACGGCTAGGTTTATAGATAGCCATAACAGTAGGAGTTGTCATAAAAGTTGTGAAAAGTGCCATTAGGACTAGTACAGCGAATGCCTCGTCATTTAGAACCTGTCGCAATACCCAGAAGCGGAATCAAAATTATCGAAATAACATGCAACTGTAGTAAAATGAAAAGGTTAAAAGGGTCAACAAATACGAATTACGAGAATGCGGCATACCCATTTACAAATTTAGCAAGTCCCACTTTCGTCTCATATAACATATGCTGAATCTAACTAGAAATGAAGACCAAACTTTGATATGAATAATGGAAACTACTCCGTAATATTTAAGCTTCATCCGGTGAATAGAAAAAAGGGAAAGAATCATCCTGAAGTTGTTTTATGACACAAATGCCTAAATGGTTTAAAATACAAAACTTAAATAGAAGTATGCCGTAAGCCAAATATATGCTTTGCTAATATAGTAACTTAAATCACTCTTTAAATGTTCAATGCACGCGTCGACATATACAATAGGAAGGGGTTATTTTTCACATCTTCGTATGCATTACGTACAATTCCGTTGTTTAAGGACAAAAAAAGAATGATGGCATGTTGAAAAAGCATATAAAGGTATGAAAATAGCATTTTCTTGTAAAATAACTTGAAATTACTGTAAGTTTTGTTTAGGCGGAACAAAGGATGGTGAGATAATTAGGTAGGTGTGATAACATTTGGCTTCATTGCACCTTGTCAAAAATCTCCCGAATTAACGTAGGACAATCTCAGCAGGCAAAGAAAAGCAAAAGCCAAAAAATAACGATCCACTTGGATCTCCTGCCGGTTGGCTCTTTGCAACAATTATTCTTCACAGCCAAGTGCTAGAACTCGTACCTTCTTTTCCTTGCCAATGTTAAGAACAATGAGCTCCACCAACCCTTTGGTATTCATCAACAGTCCGAGCGTTATCGCCTCCCTTGCCGGAATCATGCACAACATTGCCACCGCGAACGTCCCCGTGATCTTGCCCGCACAAGCCGTCGTGATAACCAGCAGCAGCAACCCCCACGATTTTCCGCCGCGAATTTTGGCGACGTCGGTCTTCAACCCGCTCGAGGCAAAGTAGAGCGGAAGAAGCAAACCGGAAACAAAGTCTTCGATCCTCTCGATCAGTCTCTCTGCGAAATCTCCTCCTTTTGGTATGGTCAGCCCGAAAACAAATGCTCCGAAAATGGAGTGGATGCCTATAAGATCGGTGATAAAACCCGATACGAGTACTCCGGCTAGGGTTAAGCATATGTAGGCCTCGTCTACAATGTCGTGCTCCGGCGAGCACCGGCGTGCAACCCACTTCATGGCTGGCCGGATTGCAACCATCATAAAAACAACAAAAGCACAACCTGAAATCAGAAGAATTGTTAGGTTAGGTCTTTCATTTGGCACCGTTGAGAGTCGCATGCATCTTGGTTGCGGATGTAATAAGAGAAACACGGAGAGAATGAAGCAAGTGATTAGTCGAAGCCTAGAAATGAGATGACCTGAAAGTAGAACCCATATGGATATCAAGGGGCTCTTGTGTGGCCGGCCGGCCCCTCCATCACCGGCGATGGCGACCGCAAGAGCGAGCAGGATCCACGCAACGACGTCGTTAAAAGCAGCAGCAGCCATGGCGGTCTCGCCCACCTGTGTAGTAAGCAGTTTGAGCTCCGCCAGAATACGGGCGAGCACGGGGAAAGCAGTGATAGACAAAGCCACCCCGATGAACACGACATACTGAATATAACCAACTTTTTCGGCCCCTTCTATAGTTTTCCGAAGCACAAAGGTGATTCCGATGCCTAGGATGAACGGTATCGAGATTCCGGCAGCTGCTATGCTCACAGCCTTCTTACCGCTTCGACGTATCGAGTTTAGATCAAGCTCAAGACCTACTAAGAATAGAAAGAAGAGCAGTCCAATGCTTGCTACGGACTCTAGAATCGGAGTGCTCCATTTTGGGAAGATCTGGTGCATGTATTCTTGGTTCCGGCCAAAAGCTGATGGTCCAAGTATAATTCCACCCTGAAACCAAGTAAACCAAAGCTCTGTTTGATAAATTTTTTTTTTTCCAGTTTTGTAAATTGGAAAAAAAAAACGCGTTTAGTACACAATTTTTGTTTGTTTATTTTTTTCAGTTTTTAAAACATGACTATTTTTAAAACTCTTATTCAGGAGTTTTGGTTTTTATTTTGAGACCACCACCACCTTCTCACCGTCACTGCCACTGCCCACCGCTGGCAACCATCACCGACGACCGACAGCCACCACTGGCAGTCCTCGCCGGCGACCACTATCGGCTGGCCACAAGCGGCCACCGTCACGCCCCACCACCGCTATCGTAAACCACTACCAAATAAAAAATTCAAAATAATAATTGGGTAATCAAACACCCAAAAGAAAAAAAAAATCAAAATAAAAAATGGGTAATCGAACACCTATTTGTTTTTGTAAAAAATAAAAACTAAATTAGTTTTGATTTTGGTTTTTTTTTATTTTTTTTGGAAACTGAAAACAAAAAATAAAAGTGATTTCAAACGTTACCAAAGTTACAAGTTTGTCACTAAAATTTATGTTTGACTTAGTTCCTAACAACTTCTAAAGATACAAAGTGAAGAAATTCATGCTTTCAAACTACTCCTTGCGTCCCTGAAAATTTGATCATGTATTTTTTTATTTGTCGTCCCCAAAAAATTAATCACTTCCAAATTAAGAAAGATTATGTAAATATTTTTACATATTTACTTTTTTTTATTCTATTTCTCTCTCTGTATATAAATCTCTACAAACTTATTTTTTCTTTCATGACCCGCCACTTTACACTTTTTTATTCTATTTCTCTCTCCACATTTAACACTTTACCAACCAATTTTCTTTCTCTTGACCCACTCTTTTTCCCCTCTCTCTAAAAAGTAAAATGAAAAATATACATAATACATAACCTAAACCATTAATATGCGTGTAAAGTCAAACTAATCGAATATTGAAGGACGGAGGGAGTAGTACGCTATAAGGCACATCGTATAGCACTCCATTGATGGAATTCGTGCATGCTATGGACAATTCGAAGGTAACAAACATCTAATGAAAACTTGTCATATTTTGGTTAGAAGAGACCTTCATATCATGTACACGATTTCTTAACTAGATGGGGTTTAACCATTAGAAAGTTAAAGGGGGAGAATCGCTCCCGAAGTATAGTACAAGAGCTGAATACATCTACGATTTATTCGTCACCAGAAACCAATACAAAAAATAACTTTTACTATGCCGAAAAAGTGTACAACGTGGGAATGCATCCAAACTCAATTATCAGCGATGCGTACAGATACTAATGCATTTGGTACAACTATCACCAGTTTTATATAGGACTGTAAATGAACCGAGTTATTCATGAACTGCTTGTGATTCGTTTTTCAAAGAACTCGTTCATATTCGTTTGTATAATATACGAACAATCATGAATAAAATATTAAAGCTCGTTTATTAAATGAGCCAAGCATGAACATTTCAAAATGTTCATGAATGTATTCGTGAACAGCTCGTTGGGATAATTATTTAATTATAATATATTCCAACCCCAAAAGTCATATGACTTAATTATAGTACAAATTAGTTTAAACTTGGATATCTTAAAATTAGTTAGACAATTGGATCAAGTAAGGTGTAGTTCTGGTTTGGAAATAATTGTTTTGAACGAGAACACGAGTTTTCAAGTTAGAGTTCGGTTCGTATAAATAAACGAATGAACTCGAGCGGAACACGAGTTTTGTGAAACGAAACGCGAACAAGTTCAAATAAATTCTGAAGATTAAACGAACATAAATATGACCTGAAACTGAACAAACAAGTTTGAACATAGTTTTGTTCAGCTCGAACTCAGTTCGTATACGGTCCTACTTATGCACTATAACATTGATTCCTTTTCTTTTTTTTTTCCTCTCCTTTTTGCGCTCTGCAAATCTGAATTATTCACCATCTCGTAGAAGTTGAAAGAAAAATCAGTGTGTTGCGATGAAAACAAGACAACAAACATAGATAGAACACTCTTAGCTAGCAGAACATGAATTTTTCAGGGATCAAACTGCGAGATATAGTGTTGGGTGAAACGGATGACGTACAACTGTCTCTGCAATGACTTTGGGTTGCCGGAGGGGTTTGAAGAGAAGCGCGAGAAAGCGGCTGACAACGAGGATGAGGGTGGTCTGGACAACCAACAAAGGGAAGGCGAAATCGAGGGGATTATTGCCCTGCCACACACCATCTGATGATGTCTTGACGAAGGTTATATTGACCGGCATAGCTGATAACAAAAGACTTCTCAAGCCAAAAAAAAAAAAGTCTTTTCAGTAAGAAGAAAAACACTCGTGGCTTGGGTGTGTAAACATATACGTGAGTCACTCTAGTGGAAGGAAGTCAGTTTTCTTTATGTGTTCTGCCCTATTTATAGAGAGGTGTGAACTCTGAAATCTTCGTTTTCTACTGTGGTTTTGGTCCTTCCCTTTCTACTTTTTGCTTTATAGGAAAGGAAGTACTTGCACAGCATAGAGGCAACTAACTTAAGAAAACCTTCAAAAATAACAAGTTAACAGAAGCTTTCACCATAATAACGTGACCATTTTTGGGTGAGACGATAATATTGCACTGGGGACTGTCCTAGCAAAAATGGCCGGTGGTGCACGTCTTTGACTTTTGAGAGGTGTAGATAGCATGTGTGCAGTGATAATGTTCTTAATTATCATGGATAGTAAATTTCCATTTGGTAAAGGAGTGTTTGGTTTGATAGCATGATTGATTGATTGATTGAGAACCGTAAACTAATAGGAAGCTTGGACATCCTTCTAAGGGTGAACAGAGAGTAAAAACTTGTTACAAGAGCTCGTTTGAGCTACATTGAGACTCTAAACAGAGCTAACGCGTAAGTAAATTATTACAACCGTAAGGGAAAAAAATGGGACAAATACACTAAGGGGTAAAATATACCCTACAAAAGTTAAAAATGTAACTTCGTAGGGCATTTACTTTATTAGTTAGTTATTGACTCAATAGGTTTTACTACTGTTGGGCCTTTTTTTAGTTTGTGAGTACACGAAAGGAAAAAAGAAAGTTGAAAACTAGAGAGTGAACATTCAATTCATGCTCAAATTATCAAGCTAACGCTGGCCTCACCCTATCGTAATAAAAAAAACTCAGGCTCTACAACGAGGCCTTCTTTTAAAGGAAAAACAAATTATGTTAGATGCTTAGATGACAAGTTTCTATTGTATCGATATTAATGATTTGCGTACAATCTCATCTTTTCTTTCATTCCCACATACGCAGATCCACTCAATGTTCAGTGTTGACAAACCAAAATCGTAGTTGCAGCTCCATAAATTCCAACTTGTGGGGTAGATAGACAGACATCGGATCTTGCAATGGAGACTTTTTGACTCATATGAGTCATAGGAAGCTTGCTGCTCAAGGTGTCGAACAAACTTTGACTTATACTCGGATCATAAAAAAATTTCTCTAATTCCGTATATAGTGACAATTAATTATCGTTAAATATTTTTAGTGACTTTTCTTCTAATACTTTCAACGACAATTATTAGCAATACTTTTTTAACGTTAAATATAAAAGTCACTAAAAATAATTAATTGCGCGCTATAAAAAGAGTAAGAGGAAAATTCTTTCAACCGGATATACAAATTTTTTCCCAAGGTGTCCATCCATTTGAGCTCATGCAACGTCGTGCCCAGGACGTTGTTTTAAAGTAATGGGATCAACTCTGATCCTCAGAGCTGTCAGCATTAGCGCTAGTAGATTCTGAGCCTGCTCATCAGCTTCAGAGGTGAAAATAATGCATGTTCCCATCAAGCATATGAAAACAAAACACAGACAACACACATATATTCCTACTCCGAAGATGAACTAAACAATCAATCCAAGTGCGGAGTGAACTGATTCCGCTTTGATAAAAGTGATGAACTAAACAATCAATCCAAGTGCGGAATAAACTGATTTAGCTTTGATAAAAGTTTACTGGTGGTAGAATCGAAAGCAAATATACAATAATTAAAAAATAATGTTCAACTCAAAAGTACGTTCAAAATAACGAAAAACTCGCTCGACAATCATTGTGTATCTTTGATGTGGGGCTTTAACATTTGCTTGCACTCATATTATGAAGTATGAAGTAACGGCCTAAAGATCATGAGACATGAACATGATATATCATATTAAGATCTGGTCCTCAACCTAAAAAATTAAAGTGTGCGTAAGAGGAAGAGAAGTACACTAAATACAAAAAATAATCTCAATTTTTATGTACAATCGATTCGATACTTTAACAATAGTTACGTGCATTATATGTAACCGAGGATCCACCACATATATATATTAATTAAAGGATCTTGTAAAAAGTGGGATTGTCATGTAAATTATGCAAGAAAGCTACAACACGACCAAGAGAACAAATAGGAAATAGAGTTGGTGCCTCGAAGTGAGAGAAACAATTTTGATCATTGGAGGGACCTGATAGACTTGAGTAAGGTCGTGGACATAATAATGATGATAAACATAAAAATCTTACTTTTCTAACTTATGTTTTACACGTGTCACTTGCCGTCATTCAACAGAAACTTGAAAGATTAGAGCATAACAAATAGTCAAATATGTTGTCATGCACCCACTGTCCAATATTATTCTGGACCGCCGATACCTTATGAAAGCTTCCAAGACCACCATATCACACATCCTTAAAGGAGGGAACAGAAGCGCTGATCGTCTAGCCAACCTGGGAGCCCAACAAGATTGCCTCTTTGTTAGTTTAGTAGAACCTCCCGCAGATCTTTATGATGTAATGCAGCAAGATGCTGCCAGATTAGCGCATTTGTGCATGTATTAGACTATGCTTATTAATATCTAATTGTCTTTGAACCAATATATATATATATATATATAAGAAAAAAACGAATATATTGCTAGCTTTAGACAGCTTGTCTAAGGCTAGCGACCAAAACTATATCGATTTGGTCGCTAACCCAGCCCACCACCCCTTTTCTGTCCATAATATAATGTCTATGCAGTGTACTTTAACTTATAGTTGCCAACTCATGGCTAGACTTGCACTCATTTGATAATATGACTATTTTGTGTATGGGGATTGGTGAAATATATATTTTGGTTGACTCTATCTGTTGTTTATTGATTAGTTACGTAATTTTTGGAAAGACTCTTGTTTGTCGGTCTAGTGTATCTGATGTTTGTAAAGTTAATTGTGACATGCTTTTATCTGGCATGATTGTAGTTTTACATGCTTATATAGGATGTGACTGTCATCCTAGACTAACTGTTGTACGTATTTGTTCAAATCTATATATACATTTCTTAACTTTAAAAAAAATAATAATAATATGACCATGGGGTGTCTGGCATGCTCCTTCCTTAATCTTATAGCACTCACATTGATCGAAACTCAAAATTCAAGCTCAGAATTGTTAAAGCCTCGTATTATTTATATATGGAGATTGATTCCGATTCTTAGACGTGGTGGATCACTTTTCTTCCTTTTGAGCATGCTTAATTATTAAACATGAGACTATAACAAAATTAACTCACCGCTTCTCTTTTTGATCTAAAGTGTGGAGCCTAACTAGAGCTCAATCAGAGCCTTGGGATCATTGCCAAAAATCTAAGTGGAGATCGAATAACACTTTTTAGAACTTATATGGCAGTTTCCTCGATAAATTGTCAGTTTTTCACCTTATTATTTTGACATTTTTGATAGCTAATTCAATAATAATATTCTAATAATCATGTAACCTAGCCAAGCAACCAGAGGGGTTTGAATCTCTTCTGCTTTAGTTCTTATCTTGGTTGTTTCACCTTTTCATTTTTTGATTCATACAGTAAGACTAGCTAGATTCACATTTCTTATTTACGATGTATACACACCTTCATGTATTCCTGTCTCTAAAAGCACATATAATATCTATTTCAATGGCAAATAAGGGTATGTAAAATAGCAAAAAGAGTAATCTCATGCACGAGAAATTTAAAACAGTCGAAAAATACAGTTTTAGATTTATAACTGCTTCGTCGCATGGTTTCATCTAGCAGCTTGAATAGCTTATTTCCAAGTCTCACGTACGGCATTAACTGGCCGAGAAACCTCGAATGTCGTTGCATTCTTATGTTTTGCTGAAGTATGAAATCTCAAAAATGGTATTATATACTTCGAAGATGTAGTCAAATTGGTGAGTGTCCTCACATCTCTACCTCATATATGTATATATTTCAATTGTGACCTCTAACTGCGTTACACTTCCAAATTTCTACTAACTATAAGAAGTATGCATAACCCAATTTGAGAAAGTGAATGAAAACAACTAAGCCGAGTCCGTGAGAGCTTTGATTTTCTTTATCACCTTGGAGAAAGTGTATTCATTGATGCATAAACGTGAACACTGAATTATTTTTTATCCCAAGTCTCTCACAATTTACATGGTCTGGTGTAAATTACGGTGGGGGGTCTTTTTTTCTTTTCTCCCCCTTTTAGTAGAGTAGATGTTATTTTGATGAACTTTATTTGGTTACGAGAAAAGGTGCCGATGTTGGACCCATAACCAACTTAATTGCTAAATTTAGAGGCATAGCAAGAAATGAGAATTGAGCTCTGAGAGATTGCTAGCTTGATGTTGTCCGAAGGAATTACTCTAAGAACAAAATTTTGCTGCTGACCTGGTAGCAGCCTCATGCTGCTACCCCCCACGTGGCAGCCTCACAGTGGTCCACCTGTCCGGCCGTCATCTTCATCCATGCAAACCAGCCTTGTTGCTGTTGACGGAGGATTGCCGTCAACAGCACATCCCCAAAATCACGGCTGATTTTAGGGATGTGTTGTTGTTAATGATCCTCTCTCTCTCTCTTTCTCTTTGTCCCTTTTCCCATCTTCTTCCTTCTTGTACTCATCTAGTCATCAAAATTTCATCAAGAGACCGTGAAGCAGGCTCTGCCATACAATTAGCTCACCTAGATGCAGCAAATTGGACTAGCAAACGGCTGTTGGTACCGCGGGACGTTCTAACGTAAGAAAATAGGAGAAATAACTCTCTTGTTTTACTCTTCCTGACTAGATTTATGACTTCGATAGATACTTGTATTGATTGACCATGTTTCTCATTTTTCTATCTCGCAAATGATTAGAAAACAACAGGAGATATTTGCCTAGACAGTGTCAAGGTCGTTTGTTGCTGGATATGAAGTAATGGAATGTTTGAGATACGAGGAAACAAAAAAAGTTCTTGGAAGCCAAAAGATGGATAATCTTAGTTTGTTTCCATGTAGGCATGGTAGATTATTCTAGTACTCTTGATCAAGACTGAAAACTTTTATTTTATTTTTTCCGTTAGACCGTAAGGAGTATCGTCGGACCAATTTTAACGTCAACGAAGATTAGGTCCCTTCGCGATCGTAAGGGTACAATCCCCATATCGGCCTGATAGATTTAAAGGAGTATTTTTTTTCTCTAGGTGTTGGTCCCAAGATTTGAACCCAAAAAGGCAGCAAACTTATTTGACCACTAGACAAAATTCCTTGGGGTTTAAGACTCAAACATTGCAGGAATCAAAATGATGCTATGATTCCCTATAATTAAAACTAAAAGACTTGATTCATCAAGTTTAGCCGAAGAATTGGCCGTGTCATTGAAGATTTGAGATAAAAATAAAATCTATGAGTTTTAAACCGCTAAAATGGATCTTATCCGTATAAAATTAGTAGGTTTGAGATTTTTTTTTTTTTTTTTGAAAGTAAAAATATATAGTATCAACCCAAGAAAAGTATATAAATTCAAAAGACATGCATCATATATGCTAGTAAACACAAAGCCGGACAAAAGTCCTGTTTGATTGGAGTCCAAACTAATAAGAAAAGGTAAATAACTACCACATCCAAAGAGTCACGGGCAATATTAGACAACGAGACCAAAAGAAGGCACTAAAAATTTAAATCGATTAGCGTAAGACATCAAATATAGAGTCAAACTTTAGACACGCTATTCTCTCTTAGCAATATGTACAAGAACGCAAAAGAATGAACTTGTTTTGGGTGAGAGGTGCCTTTATCTACGAAGAATGTACCAAGAAAACGCTTGTTTTGATACGACAAGTGTTACAACTCATAAAAGAGGCTTTGTGCTTGTTTTGTATGAATATTCATGGACATGGTAATTAGACCTAGCACACGGGTCGATCCGCGCGGTTACGGGTATTATCCGGTCGGGTCCGGATAAATTCGGGTCGGGTAAAAATTACCCGTTTTCTCGGGTAGCATTTCTTGGCACCCGTACCCTACCCTTGCGGGTAGGGTATTACCCGCGGGTATACAAATTTGCAGCTTCTATTATTAACACTACATATTCATCACTGGGGTATTTCTCTGCCCCTTCCTTTTATTACAATTTTCAGTTTAATTTCTACAGGATTTCAATTTTGTTACTACAATTAAACATTTTTCGGCTATAGATCCAATAAATAATCTCAAATCTAACACAATCAGATCATCAATTTTTAACATTCCCAGAAAATGAGCTAAAAATCAATCATAATAAAAATAATACAATCTGATTGATTTCATAGTCACTCAAAAATGACCATTACATAAATCACTCAAAAATTAACAGAAAAATAAAACAAGATCTGATTGATTTCATAGTCAGATCGACTATGAAATCAAAGTTGAAGGCCTCAGCTTTTCCACGCAAGACCGGCGGAGCTGTTGCCGTCGGAGCAAGACTGGCGATGCTGTTGCCGTCGGAGCAAGACAGTGGCGGAGCTGTTGCCGTCGGAGCAAGACAGTGGCGGAGCTGTTGCCGTCGGAGCAAGACAGTGGCGGAGCTGTGGCCGTCGGAGCAAGACAATGTCGGAGCTGTGGCCGTCGGACCTGGACGGTGGGTGAGAGCGAGGCTGAGAGAGATGCGGTCGTCGGTGGATCGATGTTGGGCGAGATCGAGAGAAAGATCTGATTATGGTGGCGTGGTGGGTGAGACAAGAGAGTTCAGAGAAGGAGGGAAGTGGAGGGGACGTCGTGAGAGAGAAGGAGGAGCGGGGCCGGTGGGGGAGAGGAGAAATGAATGAAAGTGAAATTGAAACCCTATTCTTACATATAGACTGTGAGAGACTGAGAGTGAAACCAATTTCCTTAGGGCACATTCCAATTTTGCATTATATACTCCAAAAAATACGGGTAAATCCGGGTACCCGCAATCCGACCCGTACTTACCCGTATTTTACGGGTCGGTTCGGGTCCGGGTACAATTTCAGCGGGTAGTGGAAATGGCTACCCGTACCCGGGATTTTGGACCGGGTACGGGTCGGGTAACGGGTCCGGGCAACATTTTGCCAGGTCTAATCGTAATGCTACTACGGTATTCGGCTTAGCAAAAAGGGAATAAAGTATTCTTTTTTTTTCATTTCACTTTTTTTCTTAATGTTTTTTGACACGTATTTCTTTTTTACTGCCATTTGTTTATGTTTCTTTTCCAAAGTTAAATTCATATGATGCAACTTCTTGAGTTTGGGCCCCTTTGGCTATGAAAAATGTTGCACTCCCATCCGAAAAAAATGTAAAGATTTCGGTTCTAACCTGAGGTATAGAAGTAACTTATAACTTTATCGTACAATGACCTACAATGATTGATAAATATAGGTAATGGCCTTTTGTAGACATTTTTATCGTCAATTCTTAGCGACACCAATTAGCGTTACTATCTAAAAGTCAATAAGCATATATGGGGGGGGGAAGGGATCTGTCTGGGGTCGGGGCAATCTGTTTTGGGTTGTTTGGGGGGGGGGCTCCTTTTGGTGATTGAGCACCCTGTGTGTCTACCTTGGTCTTGGTGGTGTACTACGACTTGTTTTAACGATGTGCTCACCCTTGGGTCGTACGGTCCCCAATTGTCTGCTCTATTGTTATCATACTGTGTTTTGTTATTTTCCCGTTTTGTTCCTCTGTATTTCTAAACCTGTAATCTTTGCATGTTACTTCAAGTTGAATCATAGTGTACAATATACTCTACTCTAATTCAATTGTAATATGTCTAAGTTTATTTAGTTTTTTTTTTTTGTTGTTAATATCGACCTTTGTAGTTATGTATAACGAATCACGAGAATGTCGTGATCTTCATCAGCCGTTTGGCAACTCTTGTATTCGCTGCAAAAACGTTTTATTATCAATGTTATTCTCAACTTTATTCAAAAAAAATAAATAAGCATATATGACAACTGTTATTTATCACAGTATTGGTATTATAGGTTCTCCTTACAACCCGAGTTGCAATCGAAATGTTTCAATTCAGATGGAGTATTTTGTGGGCTATATTATCTACATCTACTACAACAGTTATTTAACTTATTGATGTTAGTATATATTTTATTGTTTATCAAAGTTTGTTTAGGCTCCGGGATTAATGAAAATGAGTCTTGCTGAACTGATCAGATTACATTTTTTGGATAATTATTAGAACTTCATTGAATTGAAAGGTTAATGAGTCCTAAACCTTACCACAAGAGGATGAATTGAGGGCTATGAACTAAATGAGCTCCTACATTCTGTTGATCTAACTCTGCATTCTATAGTTATTTGTTTCAGCTCCCATATAAACTTAGGCCCCAGCTCCGGAAAGAAAATTCCCAATGAAGCACTTGCATTTCTAAGCTGGACTCATTAGAAAGAAGAATCATAGCCGACCTCCTACGAAGAACCTTCGAACTATTAGTGATAGACGTGAGAAATTCGAGGAATACTATTTCATCGTCATTCATCACCCTTTTGCTTGATCCATTTTCCACTGCGTCAAAGTTATTAAAAGTTCAAGACTAAGGGGCCACTCTGACTGACGAGATGGGACTTGGAGCAAAATGTGGCATTTAACCTTGGATAATCTCGTTCTCGACCTTCAAGTGATATGTCAATTTTTCTCTTATGACTCCTTTTAAAGTTTAATGTCCAATTTAAAAGCATACTCAAGAGTAAAAATTTACACCAAGCATAAGAATCAATCTCAAACTTCATGTATTGTCGATGTGAGACTTGACACTCGCCCTCACGCGAAGCGTTGGAATAAGAGGTGCTCCTCTCGAGGAAGAGGTGGTCTCGTTTGAATCGAATGGGGCGGCACGGCAGGGGCCTAACTTTGATACTATGTTGAAGTCCGGCGTCTTATCCAAAAGCATGCTAAAGAGTAGAAGAATTACACCAGATATAGGAACAAATCTCAAACCCCATGTATTGTCGATATGGGATTAGACAACTCCCAAGACCCTTTCAGCCTTCCTCTTCAATCTTGTTCAGAAAGCACTGGAATTGCGCCTCAATCCTACTTGGCGTTGCATCCTGTGACAAATCTTCAATGGACAGACTTTCTCAAAAGTGGTGCATGTCCCAACGATCTTCAGATTTGTTCCCTTCCAAGAAATGCGCTTTTTTAAGAAAATATGTGAGACATCCCCCACCATCCACACTCAAAGCTGGGATTCCGTTCTCGAGTCATCCGTTGATAAGAATCCCAACACCCGCACTGGGTTTTCACAAGTTTCTTCTTGGAGATTTCTTTGAACTCCACGTATGATTGACACCAACTAAAGCTACCCCTTTCCAAACTACATTGGGAAAAATTCGTCCACCATTTTTTGCCTTGGTTAGTCGGTGTGAGCATGCATATTTAGCAAGTGGAACGCATCTCGCACTAGCATCATCCTTATTTGAGCTTACACCAAGCAAACTGGTAGTCCTAGTTTCATCAAGGTTCGACCAACGCTGTCGTGGATGAGCAGGCCCAAAGTCATTTTGCCCAGCAACCAATTCTCAGCTTTTCCTTTTTTATACCTCGGTTTAAACCTCGATCCTATCATAGACTTTTGGTTGATTTAGGGTAAGGGTTAGGCTTGTTCGACCAGTTGAGGATACTATTCATAATCCGTGTCACTTGAATTTCTTTTTCTTTTTTTTCGGAGCAAATACTACCATCTAGCCTAGCCTACAATAATAACTCCAAAGGGACAGTTCAATCAAACCGTTAAAGATATGGCGACAGTTCCTACATATGGCACGTGACCAAACTCTTTGAATTGGTCGTACTTTCCATGAATCATAACCATAGTCCATCATTGAAATTAAAAGGAAACAGTTTACTTTTGGCAAATCTAATTATATATATATGAAAGCTGAAGCTGAGAGAATGTAACATTCTCTTTCCTACTTGGCATGCCTCTCTTTATGACATTTGGCATTCGACTAATCATATAAATTTTACGTTTCTCTCTCTTCCATGTCAGCATGTTCCACTTAAAAACAAATTTCTCTTTCCATAAATTTTTAATATATATCTCATTCTAATCAATATCTTATTCAAATCTTATAACTTTCCAATATTTTGCACAACTCTAACATATTTTTACAATCTAACAAAATTAATCTCCTTCCTTTCACATCATATTAAGTCATATAAAATATTTTTTTATATATATGTTTGTATATACGTATATCTCTCATATTATACTTTTTCTTATGTCGCATAACTTTTTATACTATATTAGGTGAGTTTTATTAGTAAAAATCGCAATACACGGGTTCTTAACATTGTTACTAAAATTGGTAAAAAAAAACTCATAGAAAGGTGAAAATAACATTATTTGTTATTAATATTCGACATATAAGTATGAGCTTTTAATTAGCCGTTCTTGGTCCTGTGTGCAACGCTCGGGGTTAATACTAGTTGTTAGAAGGAAAATGTGTACTTTCGGCAAATTCTTCCCTATTATCAGAAAGGAACAAGAATATCTTACCTACTTTTATGTGAGTTAATTACACTTCGCAGTCTTGAGGTTTCTATTAATTACAAATGACGACGCCTAATGCCCCGACAGTTTGTATTAGTTATACAGAACATCCCTTTTCGTTTAGGAATCGTCAAAGAAAGTTAGGATAACATCCAATTTGCGGTGATCTACCAAGATTGCCCGTCAGAAATCTTCCTCTTCTTCAATACCAGTCGCCCGCCGACATCTAGCAATTGTTAAACCCATGCCCAATCCCCACAATTGAACCATTGCCATCACACACATCAGCACGCACTTAAACCCAACCATTGTCCATCACCACTACCCTCGAATCCCCCACCCCGGCTCCTGAACACCAAACCACCTTCTGCCCATCACAACACACACACACAAACAACCCCAAGAGGTGGTGGAAGTGGCAAAGGGTCTCGAGGTCGCGAATTCGATTTTCCATACAGACGGGCCATATTGAATTACAATTCTAAACATTCAAAAAAAACACACACACACACACACACAAACATCTATCCTAACTCTTACATGCGTCGCCATCGTAGGCTTATCATACCCCTTACTTGTTGTCATGTACGTGCCAAAACACACGCACGTGTTGTATGCACAAAGATCAAGAAAACCAACCACCATCACCGTCCTTCTCCCAAGACATCTCCAACATTCAATTTCATCTCCCATTTTTTGCTACTTCCATAAAGGCGAAAAAAAAAAAAAAAAACCTCAAACCTCCTCTTTCCTACGTCAAGAGAATGCCATTTTTATATCAACAAAGTTCAATGACCAGAGGATGATTCATACATCTAAGTTACTTTTGATTGATATACAATGGTACCTCATAAACTTATACTCCTTTACAAGGAAAATAAGAGGACAAGATAAATGATCAACAAAAATATGTGATTGTGGCGTCGCCCGGGTTCGAACCGGAGACCTTCAGTGTGTTAGACTGACGTGATAACCAACTACACCACGACACCGTTTGATTCTTGTTTTACCATACTAATTCATTTTTTTCACTTGCAAAACCCTCCCTAAAACCTGCATCAGCGCCCAAAATACCACGGTCAATGGCGGATTTGGACATGTCTCTCGACGATATACTCTACCTGAACACGAAATCCGAAGGCCCAAACCGTACAACCACCAAATGCCGGAGCTCCGGCCGTAGCCCATACCGTCGATCACCTGATCGCTGCGCCAACAGAACGACGCCGTACTCTTACTCTAATGAAAATGTAAGGCAGATAAAACCTAGGCTTTCTCGTAAACCCTTATGTAATTTTGTACCCATTTAATGATTTTTGTTCTCTTTCACTATTTAAGAATTTGCAAGGTAGAAATTGAAGATCTAAACGTTTAACTGAGCATGAATAGTAATTGCGGATTCTATAGGTGTATATTTACTAGTTAAACTAGGGCATAGTAACAATGTGTAGATTCAATGCTAACGTGCACTTGAAGGATTTTGTAAAATATGAAAGAGGACAAAAATTTTGAGACGGAGGGAGTACCATTATACTGTATATATCTGTATTTTTTGATGTATTTTGCTGTTGAATTTGCAAAAAGTAAGGTTGAAGCAGCGAATGGAAAGTGGGACCATAACATGTTCAATGCTCATCGGGAGGCATACTCGATGCGAGCTGGCAGGGTCGCCGCTATAGAGACTGGCACGAGACTCTCCATCCATAACTTGGACTATGGGGTTTCTAATGAGGACATCAGAGTAGATACTTAAAGCTAATTATTGTTTTGTACTTCGGTTTAAGCTGTAAGTTTGTAATTGCGTATTATAAGGTTGGTTTGTTGGTTCTGGCGCGATTTTGATTGTTTCTGAAGATATTTGGCCTAATGGTTGGTATTTAAGGTAGCAATTAGGTCAAGTAGATAGGGGGTGGAAAGTGCGGGTTAGTGTTCCAGTTAGTTATGCATTTATATGTGTGTTAATGATGTGTACTAATACTTGTTACTTGAAAAGTTTCAGTGATGAGTACTTTATGGAAAAACATAACTTTTTAAGTGAATATAAGTATGCTCATGATGATGGTTAGGCATCACTTTACCCTCTACTGCCAATGGAACCCGAGTCAGGTTAGGTGGTAGCAAGTTTATACCAAACCGTGCAGAATACTGATGCGGCTTACTCTGATCCACTAGTAAGGAGGAAAGGTAGGAAATTTGGATATGTAGGTCTTGGCACCTATTGGACACCTAAACGTTACTTCTTCAAATTGTACAAAATTGAACTGCCTGTGCTACGTTGACTAGTTGGACCATAGAGATCCTGTTGACACGACATTGGCACGGGCGAGACTCGCACCTTATGACAATTTAAAAGACGAAAGGCAAAGTAGGAGATGAGAGTGCACATTTTGCACCTCTGAAACTTCTAGGTTGATATGGATGTTAGGTTTGGCAGATGGCAAAGGTTGTTATCACCAACATGAGAAGAGGAGATGATGAATGAGGAACCTATGTCAC
The DNA here is from genome assembly GCA_033065855.1 of Escallonia rubra. Classification (NCBI taxonomy): domain Eukaryota; kingdom Viridiplantae; phylum Streptophyta; class Magnoliopsida; order Escalloniales; family Escalloniaceae; genus Escallonia; species Escallonia rubra. The sequence continues at coordinate 9,169 of JAVXUO010000537.1, read as the reverse complement.
TGATCATAACTGAATTTTGTTGTGGGGGCCCTCTGATCATAGATACCATGTTCCCTTTCCATTCATATGTATTAAAAGGAAGGTTGATCGAAGGATCATCGGTCATCACCATTGGTTAGAAATGCTGAAAGATGGAACATTATCTTTCTTAGTTTTCTTCTAGCCCTTGATTTTGTAAATATCTTTCTTGACACAATGGTCTTATAGAAGTATGAATAAGTCGTCCATCATGTCTCCATGAAGAAATCCGTGATTCAATGTGCTACAACTCTTAATACATGCTGCCGTTCTTGGTCTTCGTGAGAAACTGCACAACCCCCTTCTTGAGGGGTGGCGTGTTAACAGCTAGTAAGCAATGACGTATAATTTGAAGGGAGTTATAAAACTGCTAGGACTATGAGGCTTTGAACATTTTCATCCCTGTGATTTTTTTATACTACAATTTGCATGATCTTCGAATTGGAACTTCATAGGTCATTTTTTTCGAGTTTAACATTCTATCATTCATCCTTTCTTCGAATTTGTTCTGAAGATTATACCCTGATGTTATGCTCGTCATTTGTCTTGTTATATGCATTTTCCTTCTTGTTTTATACTAATTGTTTTATCACTTTGTTAATCAGTATCATGTTGTTCCCATGTCCTTTGCAATGGTCAAGAGTATGCTAGGACCTTTTTGTTGTAACTAATTCTACTCTTGTACAGGGCTCTTTTCTAGAGTCTGTGACATAAAGCGGGGTTCACTTCTTTGTGATGGAAGTTGAAGATCATTGGTGAGCCATGTGTTTGGCATAATCTGGTCCTTTCAGGACTTGTCTGTCTTGTACTAGTGAAAAAATATCACTTTTCATAGGGAATGGTGGAGGTGGTCTTTTCATGTCGTGGTGATGCTGAGTTAGCTTTCAACAAATACAATAAAGTGCTGCTTGATGGAAAGCCTATGCATGTTGAGATTTTAGGAACAAATGTTTCAATTGCTGTGAATCCTGCTATATATGGCTATTATGGAAATCAAACTGGTGCACCCAGAAGGTTTGTCCTGCGGTTATACAGCTACCTGCCCCCTTCTATCTCTCTTGTGTTGTGCCCAGAACTTACCTTGGACGTTAGCTATCTAAAGCTGGTGCACGCATCAATCCTGCATCAGTTAGCGCTTGTGTTTATTGTGGAATCTCTCAATCTCATGTCACTCAAACTACGACTTAGTAATGTAAATCGTAGTTCTAACTTTCCTGTCAAGTATATCTAGTATAGTTCATAATTCTGGATATAGGGTAATTATAATATGTAAACTTGAAAAACTTGTTAAGTTGTATTTTAAGCATATGCCACTTAAATCTAGTGAAATTATATTATCACCTTCTCTTAGCCCCTTTATCGATGAATATGATCACATACAAATTTTGCAGCTATCGAAAAAGAAAAGTACTGATTGTTGGTCTATGAAAAGTTGAAAACTTATCATGTGGAATGTATGATGTAACAATTATCTTAAGTTATAGCTACCAAACAATTTTGATTTCATTACCTGTGCTGTTTTGCATTGTCAAAGGCGTGCAATGAGTTTTGTTCGTTTTGTTTTCATCTTACAATTTATGTCAGCTCCTGCTTTTATTGTGGCCTGTGGGCCTCATCCGATTATGCATTTTGAGGGAAAATGCACAAAGACACGAAATAGTAAGAAGATGCCTTGTTTCGGTACCCTCTTCATTTCCTAGTTTCATTTTCTCTCTCAATCTCCAAAATACTTCTTTCGTTTTCATTAATTCATCTGACCTCCCGTTAATGTTCTCCGGTTTCTTTAGAACCTCTTTTCATGGCGAAGTGAGGCAGAACTTAAGGACAAATGTGAAAGTACCTCCTGTTTTGCATTGTGAAACTGTTGGGTTATGGTAAACAATCTTGTCTTTGCGATGAAAGCAGAGTGTTAGAAAGATATCCAAGCGATAATTCAACCTCTTCATTTCTCTTTCTTTTTCTGTTACTACTACATTAAAATCTGTCTAATCTCATGATATCATTTCAATCTGGAAATATGTTACCTTTTAAAGTTATTGTAAACTTTGCTTTTTCATTATAAATTTCTGCTTTAACATTTCTTGTTTGGTTGGCAAGATGAAGCTGCAAAAGAGATGCAGAATCTTCCAGTGAAGAAAGAAAAGGTCTTAGATGTTGAACTTAGCTCTTCCATAGTAACAGAAGAATGCCTGATATTGTCTAGTGGAATTTTTTTTTTTGCATATCTTTCCCCGAATGCTAATCAGAGATGTTTTGGTAATTCTACTATGGACAACAGGTAAAGAGGCAAGAGATGGAGCCGAAAGGTGAAACTTGTGTAGCCCATATACGTCAAGCTTGTGATACAACTCAGGTTAGTAGATCTACTGAAATATGCAAGCCTGTAATTAGAAAGAAAATTGAACAGTTCACATTTGTTCTGGATGTTTTCGGATGGGATGGGAAGAGGGATAATGCAGTTTGAGCTATGTAGGTTGATTGCACAAATTGTTTGTTTTCCGAGTAGAAGTACAATATTGAGAATTTCTTTTTTCCTTTTTTTGATACATTCATTGTGGAAGAATGTCATTCAGGAAATATTTTGAGCCACTGGCACCCTGACCAAGCAGTGGCTCATAGAACCAAAGACAATGTCATTGATAAGTCTGGTTTTGCAACATTTCCATGTTCTTGGACATCATGAGGTCTAGGTCTCTTGATGAAAATTAAAGGAAATTATGTTGCAATATGCATAAACTAGATCAGGGGACCACAATAAACTGGTCATGCTTTATACTGTCGTCTAATTTATGCATGTATGCATGTTTGAGCAAGTTCTATTCCATTATTTTGATACCTGTCATTCTAACATGCTAGAATTCCCCGAATTTCAATGAATGTATCTGCTTGTGTTTGAGACAGCTTATCGAAGATTTCGCCTTAGAACACGCTATGAAGATGGAGACTTTGGGTGATATCCAATTATGTCAGAACCACTTCAGATAATGACCATATCAGCTTGAATAGTCTGATTGTTCAGGTTTAAACAGACGAGGATTCTGAAAACCTTAAAATGTCAAGTGTCTGCATCATGATTGCTGGAGAACTTGTTTTTGACTTTTCCTCGAGTCTATGTTGTCTAATCTCCTCGATGCTTAACTTCAGAAACTGTGGTTGCTGGTCAACTTTTTTTGTTTGATTTGCTTCTGGTGATTTCTTCATCTCGACTGATTTATGCATTTCTAGTACTATTGCATGAAACAGCAGCCGAGGAAGATGTGGCGTGGGTGGACTTGGAGGTCGCTGCCTCCCCAGGAGGAGTCAAGAACAGAACAGAGGGCTTGGTAACAAAAAAAAATTCACTACAGACCTTGATGATGATTTGGAGAAGTACCGCTTAAAAGTGAAGGACGCAAATCACTAATCATTGACCCAGTTCTTCCCTAATTAGTTTGTTGGGAAAGTACTTATGAGCGACATACTACTTCCATAGTTAGATAGGAGAAGGAAAGACATTTGTAAATAGCTCGTATCTGACTCTGAAGAATGAGCTTCTCTTATTGCTCGCTGAATTATACCCCAGTTGATGGAGGGATACTGCTTGTTATATTGAGCCCTTTGTACCCTGTTTACCAGAAATACTAATTTCTGAACTTTTACCTCAGTTGAGGGAGGGATGCTGCGTGTTACATAGTCACGTCTATTAGGCTGGTAGCAGAGAAATGATCCATATATGGACCATGGACGAAGGGCAGACACGACAGTGGTCTAAATCAGTTTAAATTGTGAACTCTGATTAGGTGTTGTGATAGAAAAGTGTCATTAGATATATATCAGCGACGAGAGATTATTTTTACAGTAAATTTTAGCAACAGGGACAAGCATTTCGGATGTCACTTTTTTATCACTAAAGCTATGCAGCAGAAGATCCTTATCCACATCCAACAATTGCTGATTGAACATTTACGTTCCTTATGGCAATGATACCTCCAAGATGTACCAGCTATCAAGAACATTAAAGCATCGCACTACTAGGTATTTCCTTATGGCTGATTAATCATTGATCTAACCTGACAGTTACAGAAACATGTTAGGCATGAATCAAGTTCCTACTAAGTTCAGAGAATTGTTTTTACCATCCACAGTAGAGAACTTTATCCCCACCACTCACCCACCAGAAAAAGGTCTACTCGGTCGTATCCACGTTGTTTCATTTCGATTCCAATTTTATTTTCTTTTTCTACTATTTTCCTTCTAGCGACGAGTAAACTGTCACGCGTATTAAACGAAGAATTTTTTTTTTTATACAATCGGGCTGGTAGGAAGAGCCAAAATCTTTCCTCAGATAAACACAAATATCCTACTCACCGTAGAGTTATAAGTTCGAAAGGGCACCCAAAATCCTATCAAGTACGACATCCCAACTCCCTTCCCTCAAAAACCCTAGAGTCTAAGGTTTCAAGCGGCTTCTTTCTCCGATCTTCTTCTTTTCTAATGGGCAATATTATCAGGAAACAAACCACCAAGAAGGTTGAAGCAGTTGCGGCTGTTGCTCAACCCCCCAAACCCTTGAAGAGGGAAGCCGAAGAGGCCATTGAGAAGCAAGGTGCTGCTAAGAAGCAGAAGAGAGAGGGCGCCTTACATGGCTCAGAAGAAGAGAGAATCTTAGATGAGGAAGGCAAGAGTGAACCCAAGGAAGCTTCTGACCGTGACCCTAAGCCCCCTTCGGACACTGGAACGGCAAAGGTGGATCTCGAAGAAGACGGCTGCGAAGCTGAGAGATCCGGTAAGGAGCAGCCTCTATCGACAAAGATGATGCAAGGTGAAAAGGCCGGAGCAGATTGTGAGGATTTTGAGGGTGAGGAAGATGACACCGGCGCAGATATGGCATACTCAGCAGAGACGCAGCAGGGCAAGCCGGCAAACACCCCTTTTCTGACGAGAACTCTGCTTGTTGGCAACTTGTCCATTAATGCCGAACAAGCTCACCTCGAGGATTTCTTCCGAGGAGCTGGAGAAATAGCTGGTATTCGCTTTGGTCCAGCGTGGTACGGCGGAACTAAGGGCTACGCCTACGTTGAGTTTAAAACTGGGGAAGCAGCCCAGAATGCCCTCAAGAAAAGAGGTCAGAAGTTGATGGGCGATGCCGTCAAACTTTGCTACCCTATATCTTGGGAGGACAATGTGCTAATGACCGAAAATCGTAGCAAGGAGAATGCGGAATCAGCATGAACACAGGCCAAGTGAGTGAATCCCATATCGGCGCGTTCCATGTTGAGGTTAAAAGAGCATAGCAAGTAAGGATCTAATAGAACGTTAGCGAAACTAATGAATTATGATTATGCACTTTTCTAGTTTCATCATTTTTAATGTCTCACTGTCAATAACTATTTGGACGAGATCAGTCCACCATTATAGCCTTACCCAGCATTACAATTTTCTGCCTGAAAGTGATATCGAGTAATACGCCATGACTTTCTTGAGTTTGAACTTATGCGCCTACCTCCTCAGATTTTACCCCTTTTATTTACCAAATTCTTCTGGTAACTTCCTATGTGAATCTTGGGCAAGATGCCAAGAACTAGTTTTGTGTTAGTTTTTCTCCTCAACTGTAGTAAACTTTTACCCTCACAACCAACAAGGTTGATGCATTCATTTGCTGCTGTTGCTGAACCCATCAAGTCTTTGAAGAGGGAAGCTAAAAGAGGCCATTGAGAAGCAAGTTTCTGCGAAGAAAGCGTCTTAGATGGCTCAGAAGAACAACTTATGTTAGATGAGGAAGAAAACACTAATTTTGAGGAGGCCCCTAATCGTGACCATAAGACCCTCAATTGGAAACTGAAACAGGAAAGGCAGATTCTACGAGGAAGATCCTGCAAGTGCATAAACTGAACTATTCGTGATGACGACGGAGAGAAGGCAGATGTGGCAATAATTAGCAAGGGCGCAGGCGAAGCGAGCAAATTTCTTTTGTGCTACTCCTCAAGGTCAAACCTCTGAAACTCGGCCAAGTTTCAGGAGGCTCTTCACATTTGCTACAGAATGGGAATCTTTCCCATGACAACACCGGTACCAAACTGCTGAAGCTTGAGTGGCCATAGATATGCTTTACAGCGTTCTGCATTTTAAGCAAATTTCTTTGAGAAAATCTGTTTATGTACTTGATTACAACTATTTTGAACCTAAGGCTTAGTTGGGTTGACTTGATGGAGGCGGGTACGCTAAAGCGTCAATTTTTAAAAACCCGCGAGTGCCAAATGCCTTCTTGAGCGTCTATATTATGTTAATCCAGAATGAAAATTAGTCCATTCAAATGTATTTTCAACATCGTTCGGTTAATCGTTGTCTCATGTTTCTCGGTTTGTGCCCAATGTAATTGCACATATCACCTGGATCAAGCTATGTTACACGAAGTGAAAATTTCAAAGTGCGCGAATTGTACTCGATTAGCTACTGCATAACTCGGGTGCGAACTGTTGTTTACTCGAATTATGTCACTTGGCTGCCAATTGTTTTTTACTATATTTTGTTTTGGTACAAAGACATGAACAGTTTGTTTGACATATCTAATCCCTTTCTTTTGTCTAATCCGGTTCTGAGTATTAGCGACCAATTTTGGTAAGATCAGTTACTAAACCTCGCGGGAATGATCAGTGACGAATGGAAATAAAGCTATCAAAACTGGTAATACCAATGTGAAACACTTGTTTATAAAACTTAGAGGCAGCTTGAACGAGTCAACCCGAATGGTTTGCAGCAATGAAGCGATCAGATGGCCAGATGGTGATACAGTTTCATATGTACATATACACATCTGAACATAAAATGAGATGAAACTTATCAAACACCTCCTTAAATTTTTGGAAAAAGGAGTAGAAAGTTAACACAACGTACATACACATCAAATAAAGCTTACAGAGATATCCAAGTGCACAAGATGAATTCCTACACTAGACGCCCTCCTTAAGTAGAAAGGAAAATTTGTGTTAAGAACCAAGGCTGATAGATGCCATCTTCGAAAGTGATGTCCTTGTAACAAATTATTAACGTAGTATCCGAGGGTACAAGAAAAAATACGATGATACATAATTACTAAAAGCTAATGGATATCTAGACATGAAGTGCCTTCTAACATGTGACTCTGCATTACAACCCCCCACGCAAGCATGATATACGTTGTTTGGCTCATTCTCAATGGCATAAAGTTTTAGAACAAATAATAACTTGAATAGAATCAGAGCCCTAGTTTCCCGAGTGTTACAAGCTACGTAAATTAGTAGTCGTGGCTGTCTTGGATTCAATTATGAGTAGTGGCTGATAGAAAAATTGGTCACTCACAAGCACACTCTTCTAGAGACCTGGTATACGATTCTAATATACTATGAATACTTGAAAGTATGCACCTAGTACATGCACCATCATTTTAATATGCATGTAGTTTATATTGTTTGGTATACTTATCTTGATTTTGTGTATTTCGTCTTTCCTTTTCCCTATTTAATGAATACGTAAAGGAGCTGAAAGTAAATTGTCATGAGACCGTAAGACCCTAGAGTTCTAGATAAACCCATGTACCTAAGGATTCTGCTCATCCTAGAGTTTTAGAGAACCCTGTTCTTCTACGTATAAACTATCCCTTCTCCCTTCCTCTCATAATTCCTAGAGCTTTAAGGTCTCAAGCAGAGCAATTCAAACCCTGCAAAAAACCTTCCGTTTCCAATGGGAAACATATTCAGGAAACAAACCAAAAACGTTGAGACAGTTGCCGAGGTTGGTCAAGCCACCAAACCCTTGAAGAGGGAAGCCGAAGAGGGCATTGAGAATCAAGTTGCGGCTAAGAAGCAGAAGAAAGAAAGTTTCGGCTCAGAAGAAGAATGTATATTGAATGAGGTAGGCAACACTGGTTCAAAGAAGGCTTCTGATCATGAGCATAGGGCCCCCTCGGGTACTGAAACAACAAAGGCAGGTTCCGAAGAAAAAGACGGCGACGCTGAGAGATCCGAGGAGGCCGATGAGGAGCAGCCTCAAAGGATAAAGACTAAGCAAGTCCCTAAGAGGCGATTTACGGTTATTTCTTCTGATTCTGAGGATATTTACAGCAGATCTGATTCTCAGTATTCTGGGTATAGTCACAGCAGTTATGATTCTGGGTCTAGTTGCACGAGTTTTCATGGCAAGGAATCCTCCGAAGAAGGTGAATGTTACTGGGAAGATGAGATCAAGCAAAGGAGTTCTGATGAGAGTTCTGATGAGACTTTGTCTGAGGACGACGATCAAACTTATGATGAGGACGAGGAGCATTTTTTTAAGGCTAATAATGATGTAGAGATGACAGATGCGGGATCAGCACAGGCGCAGACCAAGCGAGCGAGTTCTATGGCTGCTGCTGCTGTTGTTGCTGCTCCTCTGGGCGAAACCCTTGAAACAAAAGCCGTGTTCGTTAGAAATTTGTCCAAGGATGTTGAACAAGCTGACCTGGAGAAATTCTTTCAAGAAGCTGGAGAAATCGCCCGTGTGTACTTGGCTGCAACTAAGATCTTCGCATACGTTGAGTTTACAACGGTGGAAGCTGCGCAGAAGGCCATCAAGTTACGCGGCCAAAAGTTGCTGGATTGCGCTGTCAGACTTCGTCTCACGACCTATAGATTGCCTCGTGACACTAGCGATAGATTGTTCGCGGCTGTGGCATCACTGGCGGCCAGCCGGCGGGATCCCTTGCCATGTGTGAAAGACTCTCCTCGAGGTTAGGCCTTCCACTCCAAGACTGTTTTTGTCCTTCGATGTTGAACCATTTCTTCCGAGGAGTTGGAGAAATTGCTGATATCCACTTGGCTTTGGGTGTGTATGGTTTTCGCAAGGGCTTCGGCCACGTTGAGTTTCAGACGGCAGAAGCAGCTCAGAAAGCCCTTAGATTAGACCGTCGAGAGTTGTTGGATCATGCCGTCGTACTTAAAACCACCGGTCGGAGCATTCCTTAGCATTGGGGATACATTACAGGTGGTAAATACGTTACATGATCAGATAGGGATATCAGCTATTTCTCCAACTCCTCATACATTACACGGTCAACAGTCGGAATGCACTAGAAGTGCATTCTCCGTTCCTACAGATTCTGACACTGATGATAAAGGGTTTTCTTTCATTGATTTTGCAGACAGGGATGGTTTCAACA
>JAVXUO010002240.1:0-131557 GCA_033065855.1 Escallonia rubra | reverse complement strand
TTTGTACTTATATGAGACGCTATTTGTGATGCACTATGTACAAGCTTTGAAAATTATTTGTATGGGTAAGATTAACTGCGAATTTGCGAAGATACATTGTTCCCATACAAAATGACCGCATATCGATATTTTAGTAGTCAATTAAAGTTGTACCCAACCATATTGGAACTCAAAAGATAAAGTTACAGCTAACGATTAGCTTCCATTTCTGCTGTACACATGTACACTTGGTTTCTCTATGAGAACAGCTATTTAAGTTTTTAGTGTTGGATTTTTTATGTGTTAGCATCTTGTTTGCCAACGATTGCAGTTGGATCTTATCAGGAGTATGAGAATGTGTCCTGTATAATGGGTCATGGGACTTTTTGGGGGCAGTCACATGCTCCAACTATACATGTAAGTTTGTCGTGGGCAATGGAAATGAGGAGAGAAATACTCCGTCAAGAAAGTATTTCTCATGTTTGTTCCTGTTCTTTATTTTGCTTTTATTGAATTCCATTGGTTACAATCGAACATTAGCAACTACTCTGTTTTAGGTTAGAGCATGCATCACTTGCTGGCAGTATAATATGTTTATATTGATTAGCATTTTTGGACGTTTGATGTAGCTTGTGTGTGTGGTTGGTGGGGGTCATGCCCATGCCTGATGACCAGATATTAGGCCAGATTTTGGCTTTGTGCAGTTTGAGGTTTGAGCTTTAATTTGGGTTAAGTAGCTTCAGAGCAAAGCAGTATTGAGTCGAGAACATGGGTTGGATGCTGGTCACCCTACAATTTGGCTGTTTTAGGAGTTGTTTTGAGCTTGGACCAAGGATGTGCAGGATCCATTATTTGGGTGATGTTGGTCTATAGCGTTTATTGGTTCAGGTTTGGGCTTTTGAATGGTACTGGTAGTTGCGTGATTCTAGGCCTTGGGTAAAGCAATCTCAGGGTTATTTTGGTTGAACTAGAAGTAGTTTTTTTTTTTTTTTTCTTAGAGTAGAATCGCATTTCACTAGGGAAGCATTTAACAATAGCTTTTTTCTTTGACATAAAGAAGAGAGCACTATCATATTATTAGTTTCCATTTAATCAAGATTTGCACGTGTTTGGTGTGTGTGAGATTCACCAAGAACTCTAGAACATCCTTGTATTGGAGATTTTGGCACACTAACATGAAACCTTTCACGAGGAGGCTTTGCAACCATTTTTTTTTTTTTGTATTTGAAGAGTCTTATACGACTGCTATAGCAGCAAAAGAGAGTGGACCTTGTGGCACTCCCTGCCACCCTTGCTGTTTTCCCTCCGTTAAGGTTGGTTTATATGATATACATATGTAACCATTTTAACCGAAAATCTCATAGTTCCTACTTCTTGTGAGTGGTTAATGGTTCTAACCTTTTCAGTACCAGCAAGTTAGCTGGTTAACTTATCGGCAAATAGATAAAAGAACTGGTATAACTTAGATTAATTCGATTTATAATCATTCGCTCCTGGGACTAGTGATTACTTTTTGTTATCCAGTTACTAGTGGAGTCCACCCCATTAATAAAAATAAGCCTAAAGAGCCCAAGTGGGGTATGCGAAGCTGTTTAGAAGGTCTGCACTTACTACTTCGAGCTGGTCTTTTGACTTGCTTAGGTTCCTAGACGCTGAGTGAGATACTCTTTTCGGGGCAAACCAAAAAATGGTGTATGAATTCACATGGTCAAAATTGACGAAAAGACTACATCGTTCATAAAATTAAAGATAGAGGTCTAAACTTTTTGAGCATTACCCCAATAGATGAAGGACCATTTGTATAATTTTCCTGGGAGCTTTTGAGAGATTGGAATTACCTTGGAAAAATCTGGAAAGCGTATTTTTTTCGATGCTAGCTTTTTGGGCGGAGGAGAAAGTAGATTTCAGTGGTGCCTTGCTAGCTTTTTTCCGTAGTTTCTCGATTGTACAGGTGGTTTCTTTTTGCGCATACTTTTCGTGCACATAGGTTCGCTCCCTCTGGCGGTCTTCTATAAACTTTTACTTCAAAAAAAAATAAAAAATAGTAGTAATATATGGTTGGAAGCCTTGGAAAACCCAAGTGTTATATGTTCCTGTAGGTGTTTAGTGGTTTGGCGAGGCTGAATACTGCCTAAAAAGGAGTTGGGAAATGTTTTTGACTTGGTCCAAGAAAAGATTTAGTCATTTCTACCATAGTCCTTAGCTTATTCTTGTTCTTCATTCGAATGACTATGGTTTCATCTGAGGGGACTCCCAGAGCGCAGTACTCTTCAATGGACTACTTTATGTTCAGGTGTTCATCCTTTTCAGAAATATGCTTAATACTTGAACAAGTGGCATTACCCCGACCATAATATGCTGTATACTTGAGTGTCTTATCTGCTTGTTAGATTTTGTGTCACGGATGGATATGCTTGGGTAACGTTTCTCCAAGAACAGATTGTTGTAACCTGAAAGTGTGAGTTTGTGGATATTCCCGTTCTTACGTGTAGAAATAATTGTATCAATTGCAGGTAGAATTTGGAGATGCCTACAGGCGTGGATTTCATCCCCACTTTTCCGTGGGCGTTGACAGCATCGTCGTGCTGTGTTTTCATGTCATCAAATAAATGATTGAAACTCGTCTTGGAGTTCCTCTTTTTTCGTGCTTCTGTTCAAGCAATTTTTGCACCATTGTTTTTTCCGTGATCTGTATAAAGAAGAAAGCATAAAGTGACTAACTGATTACAGACTTACAAGATTGGATTCAATGATTTGATTACGAGCGAAATGAAAATTCACAAGCCCTGCAGTCACTGATATGCAGCCATCCTACGTATGCTGCTGATTGCTTAGGAAGGGGAACTTTGCTTTAGTATCAGTTTGGTTTTCCTTCTCTTGCGTGAGTAAAAAGTTGATATTCCACACAATATATGTAGATTAGGACTCGTAATGGACTCCGTAAGATCTGGTAATTAAATGTCAACTTCAACAAGCCTATGGTGTGGAGTTAGAGATAGATAACGTGTTCTGGCCAAGGGTTTAGAAACTAGTGTCACATTCTTCCTGGTGCGGAGTTAGAGATAGGCTCATAACGTGCCGTCATTTCTTTTTTGGGGGTAGAAAAGCAGAATAGCATTGAAATTTCAAGAGTCAGATACCTTATGGTATTTACACTATATCATGCCATGATTATCTACACAAACATATTTACATTATGTACATATGCAAAATACAAAATAGGAATTATACATTTCGTTGCGGCAGCACGTCACGTATCTAGTCTTGGTAGACTTCAATCTGTGCATGACAAGCAAGAGGGCTAGTGATCTGGATATTGCCATAATTGTTTGCACGAACTTGTTCTTTAAGTTGCACGGTCTTCCACCATTGATCTAAACCATTAAAACAGTAAAAGTGATGTTGTAAAGGATCAGTAAAGTTATCTTGATGATGATAGAACAAGAGTTGATAGGAGAGACGGAGGGAGGTAAGGACATATTTAAAAAATGTGTCTACAGGTTATGGTTTGCCTAACAAATAGTATATTTAACGGTTCTAAATGTTAAGTGTCGACCATTCAATATTTCCTATTAACCTACAAAGCCGAAAAATTCTAAACCTGACAAATGAACACATTCCTTTCTCTAAACTTTGTTGCCATTTTGCAGTCACAAATATACTGAAGCACAATGGGATTGCTGCTTTTGAGCAACACAACCCACGCCTCCCAACACCCCCCACCCCTCCACCACCCAGCGTGCGCACAGAAAAAATGAAAAAGATAAAAGAAGAGAAAAATCCCTCCCTGAATGCTTGTAAGTCCATCAAAATGGGGGAAAAAAGTTTATATATACTTTCACTTTTTCACTTTCAGAAAGTTCAGACAACCGAACCTTTAGCAACCTGATAACACTATCACAAGGAAATAGGTACCATTGATAGTTCTTCAAAAAAAGCAGGAAGATAAAACCTGAGGGCGAGGATAGAAAAGCTACCTAATATACATGTACATGAATCCTTACAAGGCCAGCAGCCATATTCCCTTCTCATCAAAAGAGAAGTATTGTGAACAAGAGGATAGATAGCATAATTCTAAGAGGAAGAAAAATAAGAAACTTAAGGGGTAGGGATAGAAAAGCTAATGTAGAATGTACATTAACACTTAACAAGGCTGGGCAGTCTATATCCCCTTTTTATAAGTGAATATTGACTAGACAAGCTTGAACACGAATCAAATGCCACAAGGTGAAAGTTCTAAACTTGCCTACGGAGAACGGATGAAAAATCAGTTCCAGGAAACCTCGTAGTCAAAACAGTTCCTTGATACACGTAGTAAATGTCATGCACTTAAACCATATCCATAGTAAATGTCACGAGATCAAGCTATGTCTAGGCAGTTAATAAGCTTCAGATTGCCGTAAAATAGATGAGCTTAAAACTAAGAAATGTGTCAAACTACTTGAAGCAAAAAAAAAGTACAGTAACTCATAGTGTGGCGGTATCAGGATGTGATCCATCACTTAGACACCAAGGTGATAATTACAATAATGGTTTACGATGCCAGTTAAAAGCAATAAAACACCATGCATGCACAGTTGTTACTCAATTGCTAATTGGTCAGATGCATGGGAACTGATCCTGAATTATGTCGACTGAAGATTCTTACATACCTTTCTGGGCCACAATGGCCTGACACCATTCAAGACACCTATACGAACTGCTTCCCCTTTCTCTGAGGTTCAGATCTACTCCCTAACAACAGTGTAAACCATTTTTAATATGGAACTATAAATCAAGGATATCGACACAGTTTTTTTTAAGAACTGGCAACATAAACAGCAGTAATAATCTAGCGCAGGGGAAGCGTGAGGTTAAATATTTTAACGTTTATGGGGATAACTAAAAAAGATAACCAATTGAAACATAAATTCCCCCTCCAGATGACGCATCTTAGAAGGAAAATGGTAAAGATAAATCAAAGCCCTCATGACATATTAGACAAGAAGAAGTGAGTTGGATCCAACCACTATAAAGCAATTGTTACTGCCTTGCAGTTTTTTTGGTCTATTATCTTTTTGCTGGCATGGAATGCAGGCATTCTTAAAAAACACTGATATGGTAGCATTATTTCTTCCGTTCAAAGCATTCTCCTTGCAACTTTTCATTGATAGATAACCCACTGCTGCTACCCCACTCAGGCGCCACAGTGCCAGCAAGTTTACTGAAGTTGTGAGTGGCCCGAGGGAGAGAGCGCCGTGCTCAAAACACAACAAAACTAAACATGGTTGAGAAAGTGCTTATGACGTGCTAAATTTCTTAGCAATTATTTTGATTATAACATATTACAAGTGCATCAACTTCCATACGAGTGCAGGACAAGATAAGGAGGCATTACAAAAGTTTTATATGAGAAGTGCACTGCAAAAGAAGGAGGGTGCCTTCTTTGAATATATAGTAAGAATTTAATTATGAAGATCCAATCAGCCTCTTTATAAACAAGATTCCTAAGACTAACAAGTTGGTGAAGCTTTATACCATGCGTAGACTACTACAACACCTCACAGTGCTGTTACATACAATACACAATTGTAATGACCAAGCTAACAAACCTCTAGATGGTTGCTTTGCATCCACGCCTTTCTGAATTCCAATAATTTGTCGATCCTGCAATAAAGAGTTCAGGCACAACTAAATAAGAGAACATAAAATTTGTTATTAGCAAGCTAAATATGAAGTAATGTCGATAATAATGATGACAACAATTTAGTAAAGGAAAGATTTGAACACCACCAGAAAGTGTTTCCGGATTGCATGCTTATTAGCTATTGCTATCTATAAAGAATGCCATAAGCTGCGAGAAAGTAGTTCTCCAAATGAGGAATAAAATTTAAATCAATCTACTGAAAGACGTGGGACATATTCAGGTGATCATGAAGTGGTTGTCAAAGTCCAATCTAAAAGCGAGGAAGTGCAACTGTGCCTTCATGACGTATGTAGCTCACCCCATAGTTGGTGAAGTTTCTCTGCTTTTTACTTGAAAAGTATAATTATTCACAAAAAATCGCCAATCAAGGGGCAAAACCCATTTGCAAAAAGTACAAATTCAGCAAGAGGAGCAAAGCCAGAAGCTGTCCAAAATAGCTATGAAGGCTTCAACAGATTTATAATCATCCTCAGCCCAGCTGTGAAGATTGCACAAAAAATAACCTCCCACTTCGATAAGGGTAACTCCAACCCCTCAAAGCTCTACTATTTATTTCCTTTCAAGTGCACCAGAAAAAACAAAGGGAATCAACCCCCACAATTCCTACCGCTCCTCCTCCTGTACATAGACCAGCTCCTAAAGAATTCCAAAACAGAACCTGGCATCATACAGCTTAGCCCACGAAGATTGAAAATCAAACCCCAAACTTCATAAGCAAATGGTCACTGCAAAAAAGGATGGGCCACAGATTCCCTGCTTGTTTACACGTGAAACAGCAACTGACACAAAAAGTCCTTTGCTTTCGTAAATTATCCCCCATCAAAATAGCATTTCTGACGAATCTGGGATTGACGAAGTCTCTTTGTAATTGCACCAAACATTTGGGACTGATCCAGATTGACAGTGATGTTGCCCATCAAATCCAAGAGGAGGGCGGTGGGAAGCGGAGGAGAGGGGAGGTAGGGGCAGGATGAAGATTAAAAAGAAGAAGGGGGGAACAAAAAACCATTCAAGATTAATCAGTCCATGTCATTTGCAATTTTAAGGATCCCTTCTTATGGCAATATGACGCATAGTTGTTTTGTACCTTTTCCAGATAATCTAAAAGAATCTAATACACAAATTTGGGACAGGTACAAGTAGTAGCTAGGTAACAATTCCTACTGTCACCAGACAGTTTATCTGGTGGTAAGTGTATGTTAGTAGCACAAACCGCATCGTATATTGCTGTTTGGTTGCGCCAGAATTCAAGGGTGGGTAAGAGTAATCTCCCTGCAAAAAGGGGAACAAGACAGATGACAAAACTGGTAAGAAGATGATCCCTTGATATAGCAGCTAGTCAATCATCTATCAGGAGTGATACTCTTCATTTTGGGCACAAATTAATGTAAAGTGGGAACGAGACAGGGACGAACTCACCTGATCTAGATCTTTTGGAACTCAATGATTCTGGAGAGACAATAGGTGGTGTCTCCTTTCCTCTTTGGGTGTCTGGACTTTCCTATATAAACAGAAGAAGAAGACGAGAGAGGATTTGAGAGAATTGATCAAAAAGTAAAACTCACATTGAGTACACCTGGACAACCTAACAAAATACAAGTTAAAGCTAGACGGAAGAGCAGTTATCCAAATGCCAATAGAAAATGAAAATATAGGTAATGAATACTTTTAGCATATCCTACACCAAGATACACAGAAAGAAGGCATGTTAAACATTCTTTTCGCTGATGATCTTTGCCATCCCTAGTGCCATCACAACGCTTTAGCACTGTAAATACAATTTGGGAAATGACATTCTCACTCCTAGTTTGAACTAGCCCCCTTCAAATTGCTTTAAGTTGCATTTATAATTGAGTGATAAAAGTAGAGCAGACTAATAATTACCATACAATTTGCAATGTGCATCAATTGCTTACTAAAATTGATGTCCAGCTACAAGATAAAACATATATCTATGGAACATATTTAAATTGACAGCAAAAACTGCATCTTGGCGAACAAAACACGATAAGAATCCAGCTTGATATAAATATCACAAAAAACTTGATCCTGACAGGTTTCTGTTCAAGCAAAAAAGCACGACAAAGCTTGCATATGCAAAGAGAGGTCAACAACATTTCAGAAAGTACGTTGGTGTACTAAAATCAAGAGAAATGCAAAACTATTTCAATAGTTACTCCAAGAAGGGCTTACTAACATATGTCAGTTTCCTTTTAGCCTTCTTCCTATTTGTGCTTGCTTCTGTAGTAATGCTTCCTCTATCTGTGCTCTTCCGTGAACCAGCTTGAATCATATGGTCTCTATGGTTTTGATCCTGTTTTGGACCTGCAACACTAGTAGAAACCCTAGCATTTTTCTCAGAACCATCTTTCTTACGCCCAGTATCAAGACTTTTAGCTATTAAATCAGTCACAGGACGTTGAGATCTAGCAACGAACAGATCTGAGGGACTAATGCATCCTAATTCACTGTTAACATGAGCATTAGCATTCACGGCTTGACCCAAGCCACTAATTGAAACAGAATTCGACCTCCGTCTAATAGTCGCAGTCGATTGGCCATCCTTCTTATTTCCTTTTGAGCACCTTGAGTCTTGCTCCAAACTTCTACCCTCAGAGTGGCTAGCAATTTCCTCTGAGTTGTCCTTTCTCCCCCGAAATGCAGCACCTGAAGTTGATGATATGTTATTCACATCCTGTGTGTCCAAGTTCTCAAAGACTCCAGATGCGGTCCTTTTATTCTTATCAGTACGTTTAGGTGCAACATAAGCTTTCTTATGGTCTCTTAAAGTCCTCGAATTTCTACCCTCGGAGTGGCTAGTTATTTCCTCTGAGTTGTCCTTTCTCCCCTCAGATGCAGCACCTAAAAGTGATGACATATTATTCACATCCTCTGTGCCAAGGTTCTCGAAGTCCCCAGCTGCAGAAATATTCTTCCTGCTTTTAATCTTATCATTGCATTTAGATGCAACATCGTCATTCTTATGGTCTCCTGAAGTCGTCAACTTATATTCTCTTCTACCCTCTTTATTACTTATAGTAACATGTTCATCCATATCCACAATATACGAAGCAAAGACATCCCCTTCTAATCCTGGGGACCCTGTAGGTTGCCTCATTGTAACAGTCGGACAATTTCCTTGTAGCTCCTGAGCATTAGGAATTTCAGCAACTTTTTCTGTTCCTCCAGTAGATAAATGTAAGTCATCAACACCAAGTGGATTCTCTTTATCACATCTAACCAAAACCTCGGAGTTTTGAAATGAAGAAGCAAAAAAAATGTTGGTGTTCCCACCTAGTCTTCCCTTGCTGTCTTTTTCACTTCTCTTTGACCTGTCAGACCTTTTTGAAGATGTATTCACACACGAGGTTTCAGTAGATACAGCCTCATAAAAAACTGATGGAGTAGCACTTTCCACATTAGAAGTGTTTGGTACTGAAGATTCCACTGATGCATCACAAGCATTGGCATTACAACCTGGAGTTGGCAAAACTTGTGACTCTTTGCCCTCTGATTTACCAGGGGTCCCGCTCTCTCTAGAGTCTGTCCCCTCTGTAGATATTGTACTCCGATGACTTGATTCATCCACTTGCAAAGCCATGTTAAGTGCACTTACAGCTTCTGTAGAAGGATCTTCTAATAAAGAACAGTTCTCCATCCCAGCATTCATTAAAGCATCATTATCTTTGCTAACATGATCTACTTCAGGACGTGAATGACCCTCATTTTTTGCCGGTGATGAAAATTTTTCGACTGTACCTTCAACATCAACACTAGAGACGCCAGCATCGGCACAGACCCTGAGTTCCTGCTGCAATACATTTAAGCTTGTTAGCCATAAAGTTCTGCCAGATACAATTTCTTTTATGGAGAAGTAATCAATCAATGAATAATAAGCTTAGTAGCACATAAATTTTGAAACTTCAAATGAAGATTCAAAATGAGCACTACACTGATTTCCATTGTGTAATACCATATCCTCACACTCCTCTACTACCATATATATTTAGGTGCTGTCATCATGGCTTACATTACCACAAGCGTTCTCAGAATTTTCAGGAATTCTCTCTCTAAAATCTTTGTGGCTTCCATCTGCTGCAAACATTCAGCACATAGAAAAAGAGACGTGTCAGTGTTCAAATACTCTGTCCTCGACATTGATATAAGATTCAATTAATCAAAATAGATCGAAATTTTCCCCCCTACTGCATGAGTTCATGAGAAACTAGTCAATGGCAAGGTTACCTTTTGAAACGACATCCTGAGCAAAACTTCCCTCCAAGCACTTTTCAGCACATTCCTCCCAGAAAGGAGGAAAGCCGAAAACAAAGTAGCTGAAGACCTGTTAGTAAAAAGGTTATCTTTAAACATCAACTTAGTATGTAAATAAAGCTGATTTCAGTCTTGTAAATGACTAGAGTCAAACATGTTCTTTTTTCCATGTGAAAGACTGGAGGAAGCACATATAAACGATGTGGCAAGAGTAAACACATTTATGCAACCAGAAGAAATGCAACATCCGACCATGCTGGTGCAAACACCAAGTATACAAGAACTTGAGTTATGCTACACGCAGGTGGAAAACCTAGAGCTTCAAATATAAAAATCAAAGGGCATAGACCTAAACAGACAACAGATACTGTGGAACATGATAAGAATGTTTCTTTAAAGCTTCTAGGATACAAGTAAACAGAAACTAAGAAAGGAAATGAACTATTCCTGCAATTTATGTTTTATGATTGATTTTCATATTGATATCTATTACAGGTAACATTTGGATACATTTAACTACAAAATGACCACATAATTAACCTTTAGCATTGAAGATTTCCCAGTGAGAGCAGCTAAATTGCGAGTACCTCTCGCAAATACAACTTTTGACTGATTCATTCCTCCACTCTCAAGCATTAGCTCTCTAACTGACAAGTTTATGACCATATTGGGGAGCCTTAGTGAAACAACCTCCCAGGCCTAAGCATTCCAACCTCCTAATTCATGCGGATTAGACAAGTTGGCTTATAAAAGCACTTAATAACATTTGTTGTGAAGATAAGCCTCTATTGACTGGTGCACTTGAGTTATTTTTTCATTGTATCTTTTCTCATCGACAAGTTGAATGTCTTATTGGAACGTCCGTATCCATTCTTAGTTGTTATGCTTCTGTACCCGACAGAGGTAAATTATTCAGTGCTTCAGTCGATGCAATTTAAGTTATAAATGGGACTCCTAAATGTGCTTTCACATAATTTTCAAACCCAAAAGGATTGCACTAAACAATAAATAAGCCAAAAAATCGTCAAATACAATGGTCGCGAGTGTCCGTGAAGTGTAGGATGCCCAAAACATCATCTTCTTTGAAAGTGTTCGTGCTACCAAGCTGATCGCTATTTGCTCCATAACCAACTGGTTTTCTTTATCCTTTTACCCCACCACATCTCCGGTTCCAAAGATCTTCCCAAGACAATAGCACCCTTGCTTACACTATTAAGGTAAGATACAAAGACTTGGTAACGCAGTTCTAAGAGTTAATTCCATCCTATGAAACAATTCATTTCTATCCATGCCATTCCTTGTGGAAAGTTTTGTTCTAGGCTAATTTACAATTTTGTCCTCTCATAATCTACATTATCGGTCTGCGATTCGGTTATTTCCAGATTCTTGGAACAGAGTTTGTGCTTGAACACAAACTACTACCATTCAATCTTCTCTTGGTGCTCGTAAATTCTGGCCTTTCAGGTAAGTTGAAAACCTCAGGTTCTTTACAAATTTTCAAATTAACTCGCACTTCAGATATGAGAAAGCACCTAAAAGGATAAGCACTATGTACAAACTTTTTGAGTGCAAACCGAACAATACATGTAAGACATTTAAACTTTGAGACTGTTCGTCTCCGCGTTGCTTCCTCTCCAAATCATAAAACCTTGCTAAAGACGATATATGTTCTGGTACATAACCTCCACAAACACCTAAAATCTGTAACATTCTGCCAGTATAACTCATCTCAACTTACCCAAGCCACCTGATTGAAAATAAATTTGATGAGTAATATTATGCTTTTTTATATAATTTTTTTCCTGTAAGAAGTACATTAGTGATCAGAAAATTAACCTTTAACGACAGTCAGGTGAAAACAAATATTTGAGAGTGTGAAACTAGAATCCGTTCTATTTTATTATCAAAATGCGTAATCAGAAGTATATGAGTTTCTTAAGAGTAGAGTTGCAGAAACCCATGAAAACGTGGTAAGTAGCTAGTAGAACAACAAAGGAAAATAGAAATACAATATACTAAACAATTAGATCCAAACAAAACATCGAACCCGACAGTATACGACTCTACGACCCAAGGAGATTCCTACTTAGCGTGCTAGCCTCTTCAGCGAGAGAGAGTGCCAGAGAATTAATCAGTACGAGAGAAACAAAGAAAGAAGAGCATTGTAACCATAAATGAGCTTCCGAAGTGAAAAATGATGGAGACCAAGTATGAGAATTACGCTAATACCTAGCTATTATAGATTGTACAAAAAACATGAGGGTGACCACAGCACCCTCGGGTCTTTTCATAGCTTCACCAATAGTTACTCCTAAATTACCTGCCTTTTTCTCTTAAAACAGCACTTAATCGCTAAGTGAACCAGGACCAAGTACTGACAGTCAATCACGGTAGTATGGCACAGAGAACTCTGTATTCACTCAAGATGGATGCAATGACAAAGCTATCTCCTTGCTGATAACTTCCATTACAAATATATCTGCATACCTCAGAGGGAAAACCATTTTCCTCAGTGCGAGCTTTGTTCAGGAAGCCTTTTATAAGTACACATATCCCGTCCATCGTCTCGAGAGTGAAGACATCATATCTCTTCAGAATTGGTGCCGAGCAAAACGCCCGTCGAGCTCCACGACTACAACAGAGAAGCAAAAATCCATTGCCAACATATTCAACAGAAGTCAAAATGTGGAAACAGCTAAAATAAATTTCTATACAACTTACTGGTATTCCAAAAAGGTCCAAATAACTTTCACTTGAAAGACACAAGTTTAAGAGAGATCGATTAGTTCGGCATGTATCGTAGTGATCATGAATCATAAGAGCACAAATACAGACTTTGTTTTTTGGCACTATAATGCCCATATCCACCAAACACATGGCTGTGCAATTTTCACATGCTTTTCTCGGCTATTTCCACAACCCACTCTCTCCGTTTCATTATTTTGTCCATTTTGAAAATTCTTATGAAAGACCTTAAGCTCCTAAACGTTGAAACGAACCCAGATAGTACTAGTAGATCGAGTAAGTATCATTTTACAAGACAAACTCACGCAAAAACAATACTCAATAGGTAAAGTCATATGAATGAGTCAAAAGGGGGCAAAAACAACTAAACAGAGGGAGTTTTATATTTTACACTTGTCGTGTATAACCCCCAAGGTGACGATTTTTATACATACATAGGTGAAAATTCAGAGGCTACTAAACCCTTTAAAATTACAAAAAACTCCGTGTCAGAGTGTGTGTGTGTCCGTGTGTTAGGTCAAATTAAAACCCTAGCAAGAGAAAAAGGGCTCACTCCCGAGAAGTAAACCCTGCAACACCGAGTCTCTTCCCTTCTAAACCATTTTCGACCTTAATTAGCCACCAATCTTCCAAACAAACCTTTTCAAAAACAAGAAAAAGGCACAATCAGATTAAAATCAAACAACAACAACCAAACGACGTTGTTTAAGCACACTACGAAGTATTTTTAACTTACTGTTTTCTGGAAGTAAGACGAGCACGTGTTTTGCTTGCCGCCGCCGCCGCCTCCGTCGTGGCGACGGTTGTCGGCGGGTGGTCGCGCGGTGGCCATATCGGTGGCTGTGACTGAATTAGGGCCTTTTTTGGGGATTAGAAAGGCGGACGTGATTATAGCTGGCAGTTGACGCAGGAGCGCGGGAAAATCAAAGGGTGAGGTGTCCACTCCCAGGAATTTCATCTCATTCAGATCTGACCTACAATTAAAATCTTCGACTTAAAGAGGAAAAATATTTGAAGAGAATCCTTCCCCCGACCCTTTTTTTTTTCATTTATTTCCATAACCATTTGCATGTTTTTAAAATTTTGATTTACTATGTTCTTTTTTTCGGCTACTGATAAAACTTTACTGGCATTATATTAAGAGTTAATTACGTGGTTGACCATCGAACTATTAGGTAAATTTTACTTTGACCACTGAACTTCGATTTGTGTCAAAATGACCATTGAATCATTCAATTGATCTCAATTAAGTCATCCCGTTAGCTTCCGTCCATCCCAAGTCCGTTAAGTGGCTAAATTTAAGAGTAATTTCGTCACTCTTTTTTTTTTCTCTTTTTCAACCCCTTTCTTTCTTCTTTCTTCCTCTTTCTCCCATCACCACCACGGCCAAGCCGCAACCTTAGCTCACCCAATGCTCAACACCCATCACCACCGCCACACCTTCATCCCTACAGCCCAACCACCGCAAAATTACAGCCCCACCACCATTGTCGCTATAATACAACCCAACCACCGCAAAATTACAGCCCCACATCTCGAAGAGGAAGAAGAAGAAGAAGGTTTTCGCTGCCTCAGAGGCGGCGGACAGGTGAATCTACTCGGAATTCTTGATTCTTCCGATGTTGGCGTCGTCGAAAGCTCCTCCTCCTGCTTCTCCGCCTTACTATCCACCGGCTTCGTGAATACAGGCTTCAAATCCCTCCACGGCGGGACGACGGCGACGACCCATTTCTCCGCATCCATTTGGCCGCTGTAAGGCTTTTCAGAAACGCCCATTAGTTATATAGGTAGGTGAGGAAAGAATCGATTCTGATGAAGGCGGGAGGAAGAAACTGTGGGAGAGAAATGGTGGAGGACAGAAGGTGGTCGTGGGTATGGCGGTGGTTGTGCTTGGTGGTGGTGTTGGGTTAGTGTCGCGGTTGCGCTTGGTGGTGGTGTTGGGTTGGTTTCGCGGTTGCGCGTGGTGGTTGGTGGTGGAGCGGTGGCTGTGCTCGGTGGTGCTGATGCTTGGTTGAGGTCAAAGAAAGAACAGGAAAGAAGAATGAAGAAGAAGAGGAGGAGGAGGAGGAAGAAGAAGAGGAAGAAAAAAAAAGAATAGAGACTGACGGATTTGCCCCTAAATTAAATGATTTAACGGACATTTTGTTAACTGAACCTAACGGAATGACTTAATTGAACAAATTAAAGAGTTCAATGGTCACTTTGACACAAATCAAAGTTCAGTGGTCAAAGTGAAATTTGCCTAATAGTACAGTGGTCAACAGCGTAATTAACTCTTATATTAATAAACAAAGTATAGTTAAAAGTTATCGGCGCACGCACAAACATAATTACAACACAAAAAGATGAAACAAGACGGGAACTTGCCCAAATCCAAGATGTTGGGAGGGGTATAAAAATTGCAAGATGCATGAAATCTTGCAGAGTAGGACAAGGCCAAACTATGAAATGTGAAAACTGAAAAAGTGACAAATCTCTCCAAAGTAAGCTAGCCTTCGGTGTTTGGCCATGATTTAAACGGAAGAACAGTGAGGTTTTGCAACCCTATGAAATAAGTCGAAAAGAGCAAGCGTTCAAGTCGTGTGTAGATTAACTATTCTCTGCTAACCTGAGATATTAGCAAAATATCAGTACATAATTTCATATGCAATAGATCACATGCTAAGTCCGTTGAATAATAAAACTCAGAGCAACTACTATTGATGAGTGCGAATCCTTGGAAGAGGATTCAAAATAATTTGACACACATGTTTGGGTGACAAATCACCATTACCAAATCCACCATGGCTTTCCTACACCTTTATAGAGCTTGAACCAATTAAAGATCCACTATCACTTTCTCTTATCTCCATTTTCATGTTTTTAAGTTTTTCTTATGTGGTTAAAATTTGAAAATTATGTAATTTTAAGACTAACAACTTCAAATACTACTCATCGCTTTTGTAGATATGTCATCGATATATTATGGGGATTCACTTTGCTCACGTTACTAACAAAGCTAATAAACTCTTTTAGCTCTGAATTAGTTTTCCTCATTAGTAATTTTTAAAAAATGTGGGTTTTAAGGAATTAAAGACTTTAGGAATTTTGCCACAAAGTTAGCATTAAACTTGAAATTTCTACATTATTATGGATTTAATCAAGTCATTTTTTTCTATTATAATTTTAATTAATTTAACTTTATTTACTTGAGTCGCCAATTGAACAACAGACCGTAAAATGGTGCCCTCACTAGTTTGATAACCGATCCGGTTTCTAAACTATGTAAGAGACTAGTAAACGGATGCATAGCTTTTAAAGTACGAACTTGAGGTTCTCATTGAACATTTTCGATAGATGCAGGGTGCCAATGTTAAAGAGACACATAATCCAAACCATTTTAGAAAAAAAAATGCCACTAAAAAATATTCCAAAAGACAATAAAAGGGGTTCTAATTCACAGAATATTTGTAGGAATTTGAAAAGTAAGTGAAAGTACCAAAGAGTATCACTTCTAAACTTCAATCCAAAACTTAAAAATGACACTGGATTTTGGAATGCCCAACATAGACCATGCAAAGTGAATTCAAAGAGGGAGGTAACCACAAACCAATGGCCTCCTGCAAATGTTCCATAAGGGTAACTTAATAGGAATCACCAATGTGCCAAAGCAAAGAAAGAGACAATTCGTGTACCATATGGATTAAGTAGCAGTATTCCTGCAGATTCTCAGGGATCAGATCAGTTTATGTCCAAGAGCTACATGCACCCCACAATTCCAAACTCAAGCCTGGAACTTCCATTTTTCGGCGAGGTACCCCGTTGGCTTGATCAAGGAGAGTGCATCGTATATTTTCATCATTGTTCTCAGCATCCGGCAGAGAACAGATCACCCAAGTCCGATATGAGAAGAGAAATGACACTAACATTATCTAGGCATCACCACGGTTTACACGAGTCCTGCTTAATCCGATACACAAAATGATGTAAATGAAGATAACTAATCACAAGACTCGCGTTATACCGTTCACCTGAAACAGCATAATCAGTGAACTAGAAGTGAGAAAAAGGAGAGCAACATACGGGTCAATGTACTTTTGTAAATGTTGGCGCGATTAAGTGGTAGAGGCAATTGGGACGTACTCCATTAACCCTCTCTACAGCAAAGAACAATGATGGAATCTGGTGCCACAAAGTTGATGGCCATTTTGTTGCAATTCTTGCCCTTTTACTTTGACTTGATTCAACTCCTCCTCATGGGGGCATGTGGTTGCAAATGTTTAAAATAACAAGTTGGGATGGGAATGCCATCAACTCATACTGGGTATATGGAACATCTGACAGTACAGAGTTTCAAGGATTGTAGATTCAATGGAGGCGATAAGAAGTAGAGAGTGGACTGAGGGTAGGGCTGCATGATGTACTCTTCCCAGGTTCCCTGATGGAGGGAGTCGTGCAACATAGAAGCAACTGTAAGACACGTCAAGATTTGGCATAGACTTCAGTCACTCGACGCTTTCACAAAAAAAAATAGTCCCGAGCAAGTTCAGAAGGCAAGAAAAAGGAGAAAGAAAGCTTGAATAACATAAACTTTTTATTCATCCACAGGAAGCCATCTCACAGTATTGATGCTACCATGTAATTCAATATGGAAGTGCTTGCAATTAGAAAACAAGTGTCGCCAGCGACTCGTGACCATGACCAAGTACGCTGTAGGTAAAATTAAAGGGCACCCCATCCACCACCTCCAGGAGTTAAAATCTGAAGAATATCTCCGGCCTCCACGTTGATTGTGTTTTTACCTCCAAGGTATACCAGCCGTTTATCTTTTGTGATAAGGTAATTAACTCCCCGAGCCCCATCATTGCCTCCCTTCAGTCCTCTAGGTGCATGAACGCGTCTCTCTGAAAGAATGCTCACAACTACGGGGCGCCTAAATTCAATCTCCCTTACAAGCCCATCGCCACCTCTATGAAGTCCAGCACCTCCACTATTCCCTCTCAACCCAAACCTATGCAGAACAACTGGATATCTCTGCTCAAATATCTCAGGATCAGTCATACGAGTATTAGTCATGTGGCATTGAACCCCACTGGTGCCATCCCAGGAGGGGCCTGCTCCACTTCCTCCTCCAATAGTCTCATAGTAGCCAAAAGTATCATCCCCAAATGTGAGATTATTCATGCAACCCTGAGAACAAGCACAAGCCTGAAATGCAGTAAGTACGACATCAGTTATTCTCTGAGACGTCAGAACATTACCACCCACAACAGCCGCCTTATCGCTTGGGGAGAGAAATGAACCCTTAGGGATATAGATTCTAACTGGAGCCAAGCAGCCTTGATTGAGCGGAATATCAACATCCACCAAACAGCGTAGGCAGTAAATGACTGCTGCAGCTGTGACTGCTTCGGGTGCATTCCAATTGCCATAAACTTCTGGACTAGTTCCGGAAAAATCAAAAACTGCTTCTCCTTTCCCAGGAATAATGGTAAGTTTTAAGCGTATAACAGACCCATCATCCATGTAATCTTCCTCTTTGATGATCACTGAATCTCCCTCTGCAAACTTTGTTGATTCAGAAGACACTCTAGCAGCCACTGACTTGAGCATTTCTCTAACCGCTTCTTCTGCATTAACCTGCACGTACGTCATGTAAGCCTGAACTGTCTTCAGACCATATTGCTCGATAAGTTCTTTAATAAGAGCAATTCCTCTTTGGTTTGCAGCTACTTGCGCATGAAGATCTGATAGGTTATCTTGAAGCCTGCGACTTCCGGGGACGTGGTGAACTGATTCATCAGAACTCGGGAACCGGAGAAGTTTAGTGATCCCTTCTTCTTGAAAAATCCCCTTTTCCACAAGCTTGAATGCTTTGATTGCAGCTCCTTCTTCCCATATAGACTTTGAGAACGGTGGCATACTTCCAGGAGTAATACCCCCAATCTCTGCATGATGCCCTCTGCTTGCCACAAAAAACACCAGTACCCCGTTATCAAAAACAGGTGTAATAACAGTTATATCAGGCAAGTGGCTGCCTCCAGCAGAAGGATGATTGGTGACTAAAACATCTCCTTCATTCAAATTGTCACCCCAGTAGTTGAGCTGCCACCTCACTGTGCTGGACATAGCTCCAAGGTGCACAGGAACATGGGGCGCATTAGCCACTAGACCTCCATCAGGACCAAAGAGAGCACAAGAGAAATCCAGGCGCTCTTTAATATTTGTTGATATGGAAGTTCTTTGTAAAGTACGCCCCATCTGTTCAGCTATACCCATAAACCTGTGATTGAAGATTGAAAGCTGCACAACATCTGCAACTTCATTTGCTACTTTCACAGTGTCTAAAGTTGATTCAATTTCAATTTTGATGTTTCCATACTTGGTAATAATAGCTTTACATAAAGGTTCTACTATCACAGTACTATTACCATTCATGATGATAGCAGGGCCACGCATGACATGCCCGTAACCCAGATCCTCAAGCTTGAAAAGAGGTGTATCATGCCATCCATCACCAATGTAAACCTTGAACTTGCCTTGTACTTTAGGGGTACTTAATGCAGGTTCCAAGGCTCGTGGCTTCAATATATTTGTGACTCCAATACCACGAACCCTTACATCACATATGAGGATGCTCCTGTTTTGCAGTTTGAACCCATATTCTTGTTGGAACAGCTTAACAAATTCAACAGCATAATCACTTCCTGACCCATCTTCATTTGTATGTTTCTTTACCATGATCGCAGTATCCGTGCCTTGATACCGTAAATTTAAGTATGTTTCGGTCGTAATATTTTCCTCCCTGAACCCTTGCTCTTGCAGTTTCTGCTTTACCTGCTTCAACAAAATCGCTTCTCTACGCGCGACCTCTACGATGGATTCAGAGCCATAAATAGCAGAATATGGCTCTTGTGCTTCTTCGATAACATCTGCCAACCCCATGCCGTAAGCACTTAGGATCCCGCAAAATCTGTGAACAAGCACCTCCTTCATACCCAGGGACCTAGCAATAGCACAGGCATGTTGCGGTCCAGCACCTCCAAAGCAAGCAAGAGCATGGTTCCTTGTCTCATGACCCTTCATCTCAGTTAATTGCCGTATTGGACGGCACATTGTTTCATTGGCGACATTGACAAACCCCTGTGCAATTTCCTCCACAGTCATGTCCTTTGCCGACGGATCCTGGCTCTTTCTATAGGAATTTATCTGTTTCGCTAGGTTCTCAAATTTTTCTCTAGTTGCGCTGATATCCAGAGGCTGATCTTCATTAGGGCCAAAGATTGAGGGAAAATAGTCAGGAATTACATATCCCAAAATGAGATTTGCATCTGTGACAGCCAATTCCCCTCCTTTTCTGTAACACACTGGACCTGGGTGTGCACCAACTGATTCTGGTCCGACCCGGAAGGCACCAAATTGAAACTTCAACTTTGAACCCCCACCAGCAGCAACTGTATTAATGTCAAGCTGAGGTGCTTGTATTATAGCTCCAGCAATCTGAGTTTCTAGAACTTGTTCATAGCTCCCTGCATAGCGGCTCACATCAGTTGATGTACCACCCATGTCAAAACCAATGAGGGCCTTCTCTGTTTCAAGCCCAAAAAGAGTCTGCGAGTAACCTACGACCCCACCTGCAGGGCCTGACAAAACCGCTTTGTGGCCTGAAAATCTACTTTCTGGTGCAAGTCCTCCATCGGATTGCATAAACAAAACATTAACCTTTCCTAGCCCTTCATCAAATTTGGATATAAATCCAGATAAATACTCTCGGATGACTGGAGTCAAGTATGCATCCACACTTGCCGTAAGACCCCGAGGAACAGCTCGAACCATAGGAGTGAGAGCAGAAGACAGGGAAACATGTCTGAAGCCTAGACTCACAGCTAGCTTTTGCACAGATATTTCATGCTGCGGATAAGTGTAAGAATGCATCAATACCACAGCTAAACAGCTGATTCCTTTTTCCAGCAGATGCCCTAGCAACGGCTTTAGGGCTTCTTCATTTAGTGGCTTCACAACCCTAACTAGCTCACCTGAAATGCCTTTGACCAGTGATGCAGAAGAATCTGGTCTTACTTCCTCATCATGAACAAGCTCAATTCTCTCCTCAACCTCTATAACCTCCTCATAAAGATTCGAAGGCTTTGATACAGTGAGGTCAAAGATTTTGGGGCGAGCCTGGTTGCCAATCTGCAGCAGGTCCCTGTAGCCTTGGGTCACGCACAATGCAATCCTCTCTCCCTTTCTCTCTAAGAGTGCATTTGTTGCCACAGTTGTCCCCATCCGTATCCACTCTATCTTATCTGTAGGGATTTTGCAACTCCTGGGAATTTCCCCCCCGGTATACTCCTCCAAAATCCTCCGTATTCCTTCGATTGGAGCATCGTCATAGTTAGAAGGGTCAACAGATAACAGCTTCATAACTCGACCTTCAGAGTGACCCGGAATTTCAGCATACACATCGGTGAATGTGCCTCCTCTGTCAATACAGAACCTTAGTTTCTCTTCATTGACACTCCCCATTGCTGTGCTCAAAGCTCAGAAAAGCGGATATTATACTGGTCCTGAAGCGGACAAATCACTTTATAGTAATTTAGAGATGAAGATAAA
This sequence comes from Escallonia rubra, assembly GCA_033065855.1. NCBI lineage: Eukaryota > Viridiplantae > Streptophyta > Magnoliopsida > Escalloniales > Escalloniaceae > Escallonia > Escallonia rubra. The sequence continues at coordinate 110,283 of JAVXUO010002240.1, read as the reverse complement.
AAACAAAATAATCAGCACAAGAACTTATGTGCAGAGGACCTAATTACGCTGATGCTTATATCGCATTAAACATCAATGACAGAAGAGCTGTATACTGAAAAATAGATGTGAAAAAACTTTCTGAAAACCTATTTTTTGCAATAACAGATCCGTCCTACAATGCAAAATGCATATACAGAGCTCCTACTGTTTGAAACAGAGAACCTATCACAGAGTGCAGAATGCGTATAGAATCTTACAAGCATAAACTACATGACAATCAGTTTTACAATGGAAGACATAAACCAGTTAAGAGGGTCAGCCTTGGTGCAACAGTAAGGTTGCTCCGTCGTGACTTGAAGGTCACTGGTTCGGAACTCGAAACAGCATCTCCACGAAAGTAAAGGAAAGGCTGAGGACACCAGCCCTCCCCAGACTTCCACAATCGGGGAAGCCTCGTCCACTGGAACCGCCCTTTCTTTTATAAAACGAAAAATAAATGACCAACTCACCATGAAAAGTAAGGAAAATCAAATTTGAGTATCAATCATGAATCAATGCGCTCCATTGTGTTTGCTTGAAATCTTCACTAGTAAACTTTATAAACTTACGTTTATCCAAAAAATCGAGTCACTTTCGTGGACTTGAATAACTATCCGCTTCAACTTGGATTGAAACTCTCAGCAGTCCACATACAGCAAGTGTTGTTTCATTTCATATTTCAATCACATTGCAACTTCAGAAGCTTAAAACAACTGCGTGCCGGAAAATGAGAAGTCGCAAAATCAGCACACTATATTCGACTGTTTACACGAGATACAAGAGACGGGAGTTCAAAATAGAGTCAGTATGCTTTATCCCCCTTCCCCACCCCGAAAAGAACAGTTACTTGGTTATACGTTCTGCTGCATTCATGCAAGACTATATTTCAAAGAAGGCACTATTGGACTGTAAAAAGTCTTATCTTGCGCGTTTGAATCAAAAGTGCCTGGAAATCACACTCCCACTACCACCTCAGTGTAGTGTGATACCAATTTCTATGCACATGCACCGATTAACTCTTTTCAAGGAACAAAAACGAAAGTAAAGGGTAGCAATTTTTCAAGATATACCTAATCTAGAAAACGAAGAATCGAAAAGATACCATTTGAAATGAGCTTCAGCACCAAAGTATTTACCATCCGCTATTAAACCGATCAAATCAGATATAATGAGCCTCGTAAAACATGTTCAACAAAACGCAGAAGATTGTTGGATTAACAAGTCCTAATGCAAAAAGTCATTAGAGCTTTAAGTATAAAAAGCATACCTTGAAGTGAGAAAGAAGGGTAGTAGGAAATTGGGCAGATGAGAGGGGGTTTTAAATAGAACCCATTAACAGGAATGAGCCAGTTGTTTCGTGGACGACTTTGCAGAGAGATGAGAGCAATTGGTGTTGAAGTTGTGAAGAAACTTCATTGCACCAGCCAGTGTGAAGGTGAAGATGCCAAAACATTTCAACCACGTCGCTTCGGGCCTACTTACACTTTGGATAATCCTAAAGTCCAATTGAATACACTCGGAAAGTTTTAAGGATTCTACGGCGAGCACTGGATCCCCTCTTTGTTGACTTCAACTGATACCGGCCGATAGCCCAATCTCAGACCCCTCATCCTTAAAGCCTAGTCTTCCCAATGGGAATCGACTCAACTGCGACCTTTAGCTAGTTGACTGGATTATTTTTGATTTGGAGAGAGGGCAAAGCCCAAAAACCAAGAGTAGCAGAAAGTCACCTATCTCGTAGTTCCGGAGACAGGAGGTAGCTCCACGATGTAAGGCCCCCCTGTGTGTGTGTGTGTTCAGTGGTCTAGAAAATGATTTACAGAGTTTAATCGATAAGTGGTTTTTCAACGTTTTGTTTTTTAAAATAAGTTGATTGGAAATTATTTTCCGTTGAAAAATCTTATGCATGCACCAAATATCGGAAAAAAATTTCCCGGAAAATGATTTCCATGTACCAAGCATCAGAAAATGCGAAAAACCTTTTCCGAAAAATAATTTTCGTGAAACGAATAGGGCCTAAGAGTGGCTAGTAAGATCATTCGGCCATGCAGGCTCTCTGTAACTAATTATTATGACCCATGCCTTTAGCCAATTTAGCTGGCTATCTAGTCGGGCATCATAATCCGCCCCTATTGACAGCTTTTTGTCTTCTTTAAGCGTGTAAGATAAAAAAAAATAGCATTAGAATCAAATCAACTGTAACTTTAACTCTAGGTTAGGCGAAAGCACTTTCAGGGCAGGGCGAATAAAGCAACTATCAAAGCTTACATAACACTTTGTCCGCATTTAAACAGTTGAAATTGATTTAATTAGTAAATTCTAGTTAACTAATAATTTGATTCAAACTGACTAATGATTTAACTAATCACTAACAGATTTAGAAGATATCGGTGTGTTTTTCTTTTTTCAAACAGTGTGTTAGCTTGGTGGCTAAGCGAAGTCTCATAATTGGTTAATGGATATAATCAAACACTCTCAAGCTTTCAGGATATTTATTTGAAAAAGTGCAGTAGAAAAACATTATACTAAAATCAATACGTCTTTATTTATACTAGAAAAGAAATTTTACATAGGAACAATATAAATGAATGTTTCCTTCTATTGTTGCACACAATTGTTCTTAGTACACTTCACACTCTTACACATTTTCTCTACCTTCTATTTCTTAATTCGACCCTTTTTATAGATGAAAGGATCAGACACATAGATTCTTCAACATTGAAAATCTTCTATTTTTTTTGTACAGTCATATTTTTCTTTTATTATGGTAAAAATCAAACCTATTGCAGTGTTTCCCTAAATCTATAAATAACCTTTTTCTTTTAACTTCAATCCAAATCCTAGGTTTGGTCTACTTTTCGTCTCCTATGATTTAGTCACTAGCATATATAAGTAAAACATATTCAATTGGCTAGTTTGAAATAGCTTGTGATATTGAATATTATAAAAAGGCTTATTAGTCGGTACATATGCCTAAATAAATCCAAAAATGACTACAAGCGAAACATAGTCAACCTATCCAAGCTGACTTATTTGGCAGTCTAGCCGTTGAAACCAAAATGATCAACTACGGTTTAATTCTTTTTAAACTGATTGTAGTCGTGTCAGTTTCATATATGACGTCCAACTCGAATCGTGATCACTCCTAGTAATCCACGCACGACTTTCACTTAGAAATCGGTGCCAGATAAGCATGTAGTTCTTGAAATGAATATGTGATTACATATTCTCATGGTGGGAGAAATGTAGGCCCCGTACGTTTACTATATTCGTTTTCTGTTTTTAGCAATGATGATGAAAAAGATTCTTTTTTTGCGTACTTTTACCATTTTCTGTTTTCGTTTTGGATAAAATTACTCAAATAGTAACAAAAAACTGAAAACAGCTTTTTTCACTCAAACTTAACCCAATATAAGAAAAAATAGCTAAATTTTTTTTTGTGAAAATGATAAAAGTACATGAACATATTTTCAAACTGAATATGAAAATCGTGAAAATGAAAACAGAAAATAAAAATAGAAAACAAATATGGTAAGCATACGTAGTTCTTCGTAGCTTTGACCTCTTATTAAAAAGTGAGATTTAGAATTATGCGTTTGTCTATATCTTGCTTTGTTGTTAAAAAGTACAGTACAAATTTCTGATAAAACAATAATTTCTTAGTAAAAGAATTGTGTAGATTCCTTAAGTATAAAATTTACACCGTCGTTTTTTTTTTTTCACTATTGTTTTTACGATTTCTGTGAGAAAGATAGTTAGGAGAAAATAAATTTAGGACACTCTACGTTAACCTTGGTTACTGTAGAGATGTTGTGATCCAATCCTAGCCATTCAAATTATTCCCTACAAATCCGATGCACTGCCTTTTTGCCACATCACCAACCATAGCTGGAATCTCTCTCTCTTCGTCTCACAAACTCAATCAACAGAGAGGTGGATCGAGATGTTGTCGATGGACAGTGGAGTTTGCCGCTGAATTGTGGAAGCCCCTGTCACTACCTCCTTTTCCCGTCGCCACCGTCGCTGCCTCCTCTTCCACCACTGGAGCACCTCATCCTACCACCCATGTCGCTGCCTCTTCTTCCTCCACCTTCAGACGAACTCTACATTTATGCTATGTCGTTTTGAGGAAGGTGATGGTTCTTCACTGGCTATTGACAATTGATTATTTGATTAATAATTTTAGGTTGTTAGTTGTGTATTTGATAATTTAGATTACTAATTGATGCTTTATGGATGTTAATCGTGCATTGAGCACTTAGATTTGAGATTGTTGATGGAGGATGGGACCCAATTGGATTTTTATCCCATTGAGCATTGATTATTTGATTGATAATTTTAGGTTGTGTTAATTGTGCATTTAAAAATTGAGATTATTTTCATGCTGATTATATGTTGTTAATTGTGCATTGAGCATTTGAGAATTGAGATGGTTGATGGAGGATGGGACCCAATTGGATTGAGATGTCGGATATGTGATTTAGTTGAATGGTGGGGTGAAATTAAGTTAATTAGGTATGGTTTTAACGATTGGAGAAAGGTCCTTGCCAACCTCCTTCGATATATTTTTAGCCCCCCCGGGATGAAATCCTGGTTCCGCCACTGCCCATGGATCGACTTCAGGCCGCTTTGATTTGGAAGAAAGAGTCCATTGCTTTGATTTCAGGCCGGTTTCATACCGTCGCTGGAAGGTGAAGGAGATGCATACACTGTCGCCAGAAGGTGGAGGAGGTGTAGTGTCATCGACAGATGGATTTGGAGAAAGAAGACTGGTTGGGTGTGAGATGAGCCTGAGGTTAAATACCTCGATGATGTGGCTTGATCTAGGCCATCAACTTATATGTATCTCGATCAGACAGCTGTAATTTGAATCACAACACATCTGTTGTAACCACGGTTACTGTAGAAGATCCGGGTCCGCAAATATGATCTCATCACCACAGTCATGCCTATCCTATTGATTTGACCCCTTTAATTACCGCCCCTAACTCCACTCCGGGCTAAAATATAGCATAATACTCCCTCCGTCCCTAAAAGAGTGATCCATTTTACTTTGCATGTATATTAAGGATTTATGTTATATATTGTGTGTCTTTCTCATTTTACCCTTTAGAGAGAGGGGGGAAGAGAGTGGGTCATGAGAGAGAAAATTGGTTGATAGAGTGTTAAATGTGGAGAGAGAAATAGAATAAAAAAGAGTAAAGTGGTGGGTCATGAGAGAGAAAATAAGTTGGTAGAGAATTAAATGTGGTGAGAGAAATAGAATAAAAAAAGTGTAAAAATGGTAAGTATGTAAAAAAACTTGTAGAATCTTTCCTAATTTAAAAATGATCACTTTTTATGGGACGGTCCAAAAAGAAAATATGATCAGTTTTTTAGGGACGGAGGGAGTAACAAACTTGAAAGACTATAGGATTGAAATTTACTGAAGATCGAAGATTACTCAACTTGGACCCGCTTTTTTGACCCACCCGATGCCCAGGGGTTTATTAACCAGGGTTTTACATTTGGAATAGAGCAACAATTTGCTCAAGCGAAGAAAATGGCGTTCAGAACAGGAATAATTAGGCGATTTCTCTTCTCTTCAACACCCAACGCTGCAACTACCGCCGCCGCTGCTGCCGCTGCTAATTCCAATCCTCCTTCAACAACCCTCTTCGTCTCAGGTGATTTTCATTACCCGTCATTTTGTCAAAGCAATACCGGAAAGTATGCCCATGTTTATAAATTTACAGTGTGTGAGGTGATATGGTTCTACATGATTAAGTGATATAAGGTGTTTTTGGACGTCTCTAAAGTGAAAGTTAGACCCAAACGGAGAGCACCCACCTCAATGACATGAATCTGCATTAATGGAAAAAAATGAGTTAAAGGGTGATTTCACAATTTAGACCATAATAATCTGCGAATTTATTTACTTTTTAGCAACTATTCTCTCTTACAATCCGGATCACCTGGGGTTTATAGTGAATTTTGTCCTTGCAACTGGTAATAGAATTAAAGGCATCACCTGGACTCTTAGGGTTCGTTTGACAAAATTTTTTTTTTGGTTTTCAGTTTTTAAAGAGCAGTTTTTTAAAGAGCAGCTTAATTTTTTTTTTATAAAAACAAGTGGGTGTTTGATAACCCTTTTTTTTTAATTTTTTTTTTTTGGTGTTTGGTAACCCTTTTTATTTTGACTTTTTTTTTTGGTGGTTTACGGTAGCGGTGGTGGCCGGTGGTGGTGGTGGTGGCCGGCGGCCGGAGGTGGCTGCCGGCAGTCGCCGGCGGCCGGAGGCGGCTGCCGGCAGTCGCCGGCGGCCGGAGGCGGCTGCCGGCAGTCTCCGGCGGTGGTCGCCGGCGGCCGGAGGTGGCTGCCGGCAGTCTCCGGCGGTGGTTGCCGGCGGCCGGCGGTGGTCGCCTGAGGTGGCTGCCGGCGGTGGTCGCCGGCGGCCGGAGGTGGCTGCCGGCAGTCTCCGGCGGTGGTCGCCGGCGGCCGGCGGTGGTCGCCGGCGGCCGGCGGTGGTCGCCTGAGGTGGCTGCCGGCGGTGGGAGGGTGGTGGTGGTGGTCTAAGAAAAAAAAATCAAAAGTGAAAAAAAAAACCAGTTTCTGGAGTTTTTTTTTTCACTCTTTTTACTCTTCAGTTTAAAAACTGGTTTTTAAACTGAAAAAAAAAATGGTTACCAAACGCTCCTTTTTTTTTCAGTTTTTAAAAACTGAAAAAAAAAAGAGGAATTTTTTTTTGTCAAACTAGGCCTTAGACATTGCATCCGTGGTTGCATTGAAATTTCTTTATGTACCGTATCACGTATTGTATAGTACGGGTTAGTCTTTTTAAACATTTAGGTTTAGTACCTAAATTATGCTGTGGTGTGAAAGATCCAGGTTCTTGTGCTTGGACTCGGCTTATTGCCCTTTCACTTCCCGCTGACCAGTTGCAGGCAATCCAAGACTTGATTCGACACAAACTTGAACTTCATACCGAGAATGGTGATGTTTAAGTTTGGGTTTCAACCCTGACGTTTCTGTAATTAGAGATGGTTATGCGATACACCTGTGCACGAGCTTGTTCAGGAATCATGTAGTGTTCAAGGTTGGGTTATGTATTTAAAAAAGCCCTAACTTTGAGGTCAAGCTTGGTTCGTTTAGTAACCTATAAACACGAATAAGCCCTAACCACACCAGTCTGACCTTGGTAATGCAAGGTAGGTTTATTTACGGACGTAGATATGTACTAAAAAATAGAGCTCATTACATCAGAAATTTGTCTAAAGCCAGATTAAATTGCCAAATTGCAAAAGGCTCCGCTGCACTGTTGTTTTTACTTTTGAAACTATCATATGTATGTTGACCAGAATGAAATAATTGACGGGCTTGCTACTGGAAATGAAAGGCACATAGGAAATCACAAATTTTCTTGCCTAAGTAATACATATCATGTAAAAAAATGACTCGAAGTCTTGATTGGGTGGGTAAAAGAAAAAGAAAAACTTAAAGTATGACATTATTTAAGTGAAAACGCTCGCTTTGTACCTGAAGGTTCCAAACACTAAGCGGTTAAATTTTCATTCAAAGTTGATTTACGGAAGAAAAAGGTTAGAAGTGATAAAACGCCAGTGAACAGAAATTTGTTAGGCTCTTGTTTGTATCATTTTACACCTGTATTCTACTACATTTAAGATGCTGATGTAAAAGACATTAGCATATTGATATCAAAAGACGGCATACTCACGACAGAAACAAATCTCACAATTCGTGACAAAATTGCTGCATTTTGCTGCAAATTTACATAAAATGGTTAAGAGTAGAAAACGCTTCTATATGCTCTAAGAGCAAAAAACAGCTACTGGCAGGAAGCACAAAAAAATGTGTTATTGACCCTTTAAATTGTTCAAGTGCTTCTTTTTTTTCCTTTCTACAATTGTCTATCAAATAAATGCTCTACAATATTTCCACTGTGAATTTTGCAAAGTACATGACAAGACCCTTGAGTATGAGCATTGCATCTTTCGCTTGTAGGATTTGAAAGTTTCAACGATTTTGTAAGAGAGAGCCATTGCAATCTCCATTTTTAGCTTTCTCTGTTCACTTCAGAGATGTAGGAGGCCTATGGCGAAATGGGAAGACTTTTTGATAATGGAAGGACTGTAGATAGCAGGGACTAATAAAAGCTTTTGCGTCTTATTCTTGCTCTTCAATTTTTTTAATCCGGACCCTTCATCTTCTACTCCAACAATCGATGAGGGGTTTGACTTTATATGGGCACTTCACCAAAGGGCATGCCACCTCATGGATTCATTAAATTTTCACGTTTGAGCCAAGTAAAGAGAATGACACTACCAGTCAAGTAATCTGGTGAAAGCAATTGTGGGCTATCAACGTATCTTTGAATGTCTTACCAATTTTGACGCCCCAAAAAGTGACTTCCATTTGGCGCCTGAATCGATTTTTCTCCACTTAGGATGCAAAAGTTATGCCCTCTATTCAGTCACAAAGATCCTCTTGGGCCGTAGTACCATTCTATGTTTGTAGGCTCCGTTCAGTCACACAGATCAGCCCTACATCTTCCTTGCCCTTGTAACCTCAAGTGCATTCTTCTTTTCATGTTAGGTATCTGAGTTCGTTTAAATTTTGGGCATTGTCCTAGCAATACTAACCGAATTAAGCTCTTGAAATAAGTAAGATGGCCACTCATCACATGGTAATTAGTGATACTTGCATTTGTTACTCATAGCACCATCATAGGCTCAATGCCCATACAACATGTCATTTTTTTGAGATTTCAGTTCGAACTAAAGGCCGATGTCATAATTTTAACTGTGGTTATGCAGGGCTGAACAAGAGAACTACATCAGAGAAACTTCAAGAAGAATTCTCTAAATTTGGTGAAGTTGTACATGGTAAATGTGTTTTCCTCATACTTAGCAAGGGCATTGGCGTGCAAGAGTAGGCTTTTCAATTCACTTGGCACCTTGCACCTCCTCAGCCTTGAGGAGAGTAATTCCCGAAACACATTCAACCTCTAAAATAACTTTCTCAAAGGCAACTTTCTTGTCAACTATAGGCAGTTCCGAATAGCATCGAATTTAGCAACCATGTTAGTAGCATCTCCAGTAAAACAAACCAATGAGAAATTCTCCTTGCAATGATGAAGCGCTGTCGTTAGCATTGATCCTTAGTTCCTTACAAAATCCCCGGGGCAAAACCAACTGATGATCTGATTTCTCTTGAATTCTTTTATGTTTGTCCATATATTTGTAACTAAAACATTAGGAGGCATGAGGAAATTTGATAGCACAGAAGCTATTCCATAGCATCGACCAGGTTGAGCCTGACATAAAATTTCCAACTCATCATATATGGCGAGAAACAATGGAGATTAGCCACATGAGAAAATGTGCTAGGGGAACTGGATGCGGATTTTTTCTGCACAAATGCATTAAAGCTCCATTCATCAGTCGTATACAAACAGCAACCTGCAGTGGCAATTCTCGGGTGGGACTCCCGACACGTCATCTATGGTGACCAGTTGGGCTTGCCAACCAACCAAAGTGGCACCGTAAGCAGACACTGTTTGCTCATCTAGAGACACTAAGTCTGCATCTACATCCAGTTGCCATTGCATTTCTTAGGTTTCTAGTGCCACTTGGTTGTCACCATAGATGATGTGTTGAGACTCTCCACCTAATAAACTCTCCTACAGAGCGATGCTTATGTTTGTGGTTGATGAGGGAACCTTCTTTAATGTATTTGTCTCTACGAACTCTCTTAAAGGTCTTGATCTCCAAATTCCATCTTTCATCCAATCTTGGCAGAGAAAGCAAGGCTGTGAGCTTGGAGGTTTTTTCCCCCAAAGCCACTCTTCTTGTTGGAACGGAATTGTATTCAATTTACCAAGTGTACCCTTTTTTTGGCCTGTGTGCCACCCCAAATAAAATCAATTTTCAATTTCTTCAAATTTCACAAGGTTTGCTGGTTTCTTTTACTGTGTGTGTTTGCCCCGGATCTTACTATCGGGAAAGCTGAACTGCTCATTTATGTATAAAGACACTGATAACACACACACACACAAACACACACACAAAGAAAGGAGTACATGAAGATGAAAATTTGACAATATCTTTATTTTATCAGCTAGAGTTGTGACAGACCGGGGTTCTGGATACTCGAAAGGCTTTGGATTTGTTAAATATTCGACATTAGGAGATGCAGAGAAAGGAATGAAGGGAATGGATGCACAGGTTAGATGCAAACAAACTGCCTAGTTGCTAATTACATCGTTAATTAAGTTCTTATTCTACTAGTTGATTATTTGTTAAGTAGTTCTTGCTGTATGGATTTACATTTGAATCACGAGGACATTTGAACCCTGATTCTGCGGGAGTATAATGAGAGACATCTTTCATGTCATCTGGTTACCATTCAGTAATCATTTCCTTTTCATGTGCATGGTGTGTGTTACATGTTTCTTTGTACTTTAAGGTAGCTCCATATTCGTAAAATTATAGCATACACGTGTTATGATCATTTTGCTAGGAGGCCTTAGAAATTGGCTTACTTCTGGCCTGTTTGTGGTTCAACAGTTTATTGATGGATGGGTAATATTTGCTGAATATGCACGGCCAAGAGAGATCCCAGGGCAGTCACCTTCTCCAGAAACTCGGCCACCGACTGGAACATGAGGTGAACTGGTTGACATAAGTTGCAGGTAGCTACTATACAGAGGAGCATTTGCTACTGTCCTTGTGAACTCGCTAGCTTCGCAGGGAAGATGTCCGAGGATGAACTCTGAAGCTTATTCTTTGTCTTCACTTTACAAGCAATGGTATCCTAGTATTGAGGGTTCTTTTGGCTCGGCCATTCACATTAATCAGATTTGTGAACTGATACTAAGATGTAGATTTTCTCAAACCCTGCCCTGTTATTTGCTCCTTTAATTCGTTTGTCCATTTTCCTTTTGTTTGCATTCCAGAAACTCCTTTCACAGTTTGTATGCACGTAATCTATCGTCAGCAGTTGCATTTAATAGAAAAAAATCAAGTCAAGCATTGTCCCATTTTTTGCTATTTTTTGTCTACATTTAGAAACTCCTAATTTGCATATCAAATTTCTGGCACGCCCGGTGGGACTGCTCTACCTCTCATCTCCTATTTACCTGCCATCCTTTAAGTTCCAAGCTTCCATGATTCTCAAGTCGACTAACTTAACCCCAAGGGGTGGTGATGATGGCAAAGGGTCTCGAGGTCTCAAGTTTGAATCCTCGTACCGACAGGGTCATATACAATTGCAGTTTTCACCAAAAAAAAAAAAAGTCGACTAACTTAATGCTCGTGATTAGGTTGTGAAGATGACTTGGGATTGAGTTTTACTTGACTCATTGTATAGAGGTAGCTGGTGTATTTTGGGTGGTTTAATGTGAAATTCTTATGACATTGGAAAAAGAATAATAAACACCTAAAAGCATCTCTCTCAACACATTTCCAATCTTTTGTAATTTGGGAAATTTACATTTAAATTTATAAATCTTTCATAAAAAAGAAAGCAACTAGCTAGAAGTTGAAGTTACCATTTTTAGGTGATGTTATTTTAAAGGAACAAAAAAGTACCAGTACACAAAGGGACATTACTTTGAGAGTAGTAGCTTCTACTACGAGATTTGATAATCTCACTCCAAAAAATGAGCCGACTAATATATAATTTATTAGCGACCCCTCTAATTTAAGTCAAATGACTAAGTACCAACCAGTGAAAATGTGTTCCTTGGGCAAGCTTCTCCTGAATTGGCTGCGTATAAATCCTCAGACAAGAACTTGTAAGAGGGTTGATTCTGCAGCTTGTAGGAATCATGAAGTTATCAATCACTTCTTTAACTCTTCAAGCAATCCGTAGCTGGCGTTAAGCAAAAGAGTAAGAGAAGTGTCACATATAACTCTCCAGTGAATCTTAGCCCATGTAGTAGCTTGCTTCTCACACGAAACTAATTGAATTCAACGAACTACGGTAGTATATCAATTCATTTGCATGTGATGGTACAAACAAAAGTCAAGACATGACGTATGAACTTTGAAACTTGGGTCAAGCATGCATGTGAATGACTAGTAGAAGAAAACAACAAACAAAAGCGAAGATTTGAAACTTGGGTCAAGCATGCATGTAAATGACTAGTAGAAGAAAACAACAAACAAAAGCGAAGACATGACGTATGAACTTTGAAACTTGGGTCAAGCATGCATGTGAATAACTAGTAGAACAAAACATCAAAGATTTATGTTTAAAAAAGATACTTGAGCTCCCATTTGTCGCCAAAGTTCTTTGAAGTGTCTCTATGTAGGCATTTTTTGTGTAACAAAAATAAAGCTCAAATGTCAATTATTGTGGTTAAGTCAGTCCGAACGTACTATCTAGAGAAAGTTGATCAAATAATTTAATTAAGACCAACTAAACATAGTTGTGGCTGTAGTTTAGTGGTGAGAATTCCACGTTGTGGCCGTGGAGACCTGGGCTCGAATCCCAGCAGCCACACGTAACGTCTGTTTTGCTTATTTTTTGTTCATAACACGACGTCGTCCCCTCAGATTCGTAATATTAGTTTGGTCCCAAATTCATCTTTCGGAGAAAAAATTGGCAGCCGCAGCCGAAGAAGAATCAAGTCCAAACAGTAGCAATCGTAAGATCCCGAAAGCCCTAATTTTACAATATATTTTCGCTTTTTTTTGGCAAACTTTTATATATATTTGCCCTGTTTATCAACACCGTTCTTGGAATTCGATTAGATCTCTGATTTGTTCTGTCTTTGTTCTATTGCTGAATGGTAGTCGTCAGAGATTCGCTAGTATAAACTAAGTGTTATTAATCGGAATTTGCGAAATTTCTTAGCACATAGTCACGATCGTTACGCGCGTTTCGCATTTAGCCGTTTCTGCTTTGTATAGTCGCTAGAGGCATTCGAAAATTGTCGCTAAAAGGCACTTTGAACAATCCGTGTTCGACGAGGATGTTTTGAGGAAGAAGCTTGAAACTCTGATATGCGCGTGAGGGAATTGCAGGAGTTGCTTGTACGGATTTTTCATGACTTTAGATGTCAGCATTGGATTTTGGTTGAGGTCACTATAGTCGCTTCTCCTTACTTGCAGTATTAGTTCGCCTTACGTTATAAAGCCAGAGAAGCCACCAGTTTTTTCCATTGTTATTGTATGTACATCAGTTACGTCAACAAACTAGAATTTGTCAAAACTTCAATATACCTTTAGAAATTTATTCATTATGTATCTAGTTCCATTAAAATAATAACCTAATTTTGAAAAACATAACTCAATATTGGCGTGGAATATATTGCAAATGACTTTGCTAATTATCTTTTAGCTTTAGGTCAAACCATATCTTATTTCCTTATTGCCGACCATTATCCATCTTCAATTTATATGTCATGTTACATCATATGATCTTCAAAGAGGACAAGCCTTGGCACAATGAAAAGGTGCTCCATTCCATATCACTAGTTCGATGAGCCGAATTAGCCTCTATACATAGCAGGGGTAAGGCTGCGTACTCTACTCCTTAGTCACATGAAGTGTGGTAGGGACTGGGCACATTTGCAAGGTTCCTGAGCGGGGAGCATCTTGGTGAATTTGGGGGATAGGAGCATGAGCAAGAGAGTCACTAGAATTGGGGGATCCTGCAACTAAGATCTAGCCGCGGGATAAGAACATGTTATATAGGTTGGAGTGTGCTTCCGGAGAGTTACGCCATCGTAGTATTCTCTGAAGCTAAAGACTAAGTGCTTGCAGGACGGCGGTGAGGTTCGAAATGTTAAGCAACTAAGAAACACCATACTCATATGAGGGTAGCTGAAATACGAATGCTTGAGGTGGTTGGTGGTATCCTCCATAGGCCTTTAGATGCTTCAGTAAGAAAGATTAATTTTTGTTAAGTAGATTAGCTAAGACGAGGTAGGGGAGGGCAGAGAAGATCATGGGTAAAAATAGCGAGAAAAGACTTGATTGCTAGGAACTTGTCAAAGGATTGTGGAGAATGGAAGAAAAGAATACATGTAGCCAACCCCAACTAAAGGCTTAGATGACGATGAGGCTTAGAAATGTTCCAAATGTTCCTTTATCTATGAAGGTTCATGTTAGTCCTACATGTTTAGTCCGTCCACAAATGGTCCTTGTGGCCTTAGCCCCACAGAGTCAACTTTTTGAGTGTGTTAACTACGGGGTAAATAAGAGAGTTCACACCACTAAATGTCAATACACTGGTTTAGGAATATCGTAAAGGGCAATGTTGGAAAAACAGCTAAAGGTAACATATGAGAAAGCAAAGGAAAAATGAAAAGAGTAATACTCATATATATTTTGGTCTTAGATTTAATGGCTGCCCGTGTACACTTGTCTTGCATATGTAATGCTATTATAGTTACCTTTTCTTGGGTCTAATTTGAAGGAATGAGATAAATTAAGTTGAGAAAAAGGGTGGCTGTGGCGATGGGTGATGGTTGTAGTAGCCAAATTTGGTTGGATGAGCTGTAAGGGTGCTGAGAGAGACGGTAAGGAAGATAAGGTTGAAATGTAATGACTTGGCTCTGTGGGTTTTGTTTTGCTCTCTCTACTTTGCGCATTATTGGCGTGACATTCCATTTTTACCCCCTGATTAAACCACTTAACCGATTGTCACGGGTTTATTGGCCCAAGGACCACTTCGTGAATGGAACTAAACTTAAAGAACTTGCATGAACTATCCATAGATTAAGGGACATTTAGAACTTCTGGCAACTTTAGGACCAAAATTGTAATTTACCCATGCTGATGGCTTCAACTGGGTGCAGGCAGGTGTTGTCTTTACTTTCTAGTCGTTACCGAAAGTAGGATGTACACTCCAGTATTTTGTAATCACCTATATTGGCGTAGACAAGCAAAAAGAATGTGTTTTGCACCCACACCCACACCCGACAGTATGCATTGGAGATTTGTTATTAGCGTATATTGCATTCTTGTAAATAAGTACTCTTATCTGCTGTTTCCCCAGCAAACAGTTTCCAATTGTCTTTTTGGTTGCTTGCCGTCAGCGTAAGATGGTTGTCAAGGTAGTAGATGCTACATTAGAAATGAAGCAATTCTTCTGACCTGTTAACAATCATTTGTTTGTCAAGACTCCGGGGTGAGGACGTTTTATTTAGTTATGAACACATAAGCAACCTACGGGACGCGTATCCATTACGTGTTCACGTGTTCCACACTTGTGAACTCCTGAGAAACGTCTGTGATTTTTGGATGACACTTTTCTTCCTTTTCTTTGTTTGTTTGTGGCTTCAAGCAAAAGTGCGGCCCAATGCACGAGGCTTCTTCTATTGCAGGGGTCTGGGCAAGTTGATGCATGCAGCCTTTCCTCCGCTGTGCATAAAAATATTTGTGGTGTTTATGATCACTCATTGACACCATTAGCGTATCTGTACATTACCTGTAACGTAAAACTTAATTCTGATGACTGACATATTAATTTGGAGCTTTCATGTCCCTGGAATTTGATATCCACTACTTTCCAGATGCATATTTACAACTAGGATATTTGTTGTTTATCTTGAACCTTTCTAAATTGCTCTATCAATTGGTTTTACAGATGATTGATGATCAAGAGCTGGGTTTCTTTGCCAATTTTCTTGGTATTTTTATATTCGTATTGGTGATCGCTTATCATTACGTGATGGCGGATCCGAAATATGAAGGCAGCTGAGGATTCCTCTTGGTATGTGTTTGCACTAGGAATGACTCGTCTGTTTAGAATTCCTGAAACAGCTGTTTCAGAACTGACTATGTTTTGGCGTAGTTGAGCCTCTTTTTGCAACTATGGCTTGTATGTGAATGCTGATATGTCATAGATACATTTAAGACATATTTATTACCATATTCATTTTGCCTTTAACTGCTATATTACTGGTTGCAACTTTGTTTAACCCTAGACTTTGTGGTGGTAGGTGTCTTGGATCTCAAATCTGGTGATAAGCTCGGTCTTTAGCTGTCTTACTTTTAACTGCACGAAATGATAGTGTTGACAGTTTCCTCCGGTACTAAAATTTGATGAAGTGTTGTAGTTATCTTAAAGCTCCCCTCTCTTATCACTCAATTAATGATAGGCTAAAGTTAACTATTATGAGTACGAGTCGTAACTTCACATGGACCATGCAACTATCAGCTACAAGATTTTCTATTGTACTGGCATACTTACAACACTCTTTATCTGCATCAATGTATATAGACAACCATTCTCCTTTTTAGCTTCTCTTCCTCTTCATCAGCCAGAATTTTTTTGTTAGTCACCTTCTTTTCATTATGACGAGAAGAACTCAAAATCTTCTCGACTGCATCATCACATGTTGCAGAAACATGAAATACATTTGCATTTGGCAACTTTGTCCAACTCTAGTTGATCTTTTTGCTTATCCAATGGTGGTGGAGGCATCGACTTTGCTTGGATGAGGTAGTTGTGTCTTGGATCTCAAATCTAGAGATAATAAGCTCAGTCTTTCCCTGTAATATACACGTTTTTGCAGTTCACTCATCGTAATTGAAACTTTTGCAATAATGTCCTCGTAATTGACAAAACCGTTGCAAATCATTCAAAAACGTAACGTCCATCCAAATTTGGCCGTGAACTGTGCATGTGCACAGCACATGTGCTTTTTTCGTGGGCATATTGGTCCATTTCCTACCCTCAATGTCTTCTCTTTCTTGACTTATTCTTCTACCACCCTTAACACCCACCACTAATCACCACCAACACCTGGCTGTCTCACTACATTTGGATTACCAAGATGGAGAAAGATCAAGATAGCTACTCCTCGGATTCTCGTGACCTCTCAGCTAACGGTGCATTGTGCTCATCTCTCAGGCTGTTATATTTCTCAATCAAGTGCCAGAAACCTTCCTTTTCTCCTCTGGAACTTTTTTCAGAAGTAATTTCAGTTCCTTTTGTTTGTTTGTTTGTTTCTTGAGCTCTTCAATACTCAACATTCTCTCATTATGCACTCTCCGCAGTTGTTCCAACTCTGATGCCTTTTCCGCTGCAGACGAGAGTTGTACCATATGATGCAAATTATAAAGCCCCAGAGATTATATATGTGCTCTTTTTTCGTAAAATATGAAGTCGGCCACCCGAGGAGGCAACTGTCACAAATATACCCCAAGGATCCATTTCGCTTGCCTGAATTGTGGAGGGCAAACTGTAATTAAATTTGCCCTTAGAAATTTCTTGAAGAAAATATGCAAAGTTTAATATTCTAGTTCCAGTATAATTGAGATATAATTGGAATTAAGGAATGTGGCCATTACCCAGAACCTTTTCTAGAGTAAAGTTTCAATGGATACAGAACACTACTGAAGAGATATGTGGTTCGAGTATCATACTGGTACTCAAGTACGTAATCATATCACTATCTACTGAGACAAATGCAATACAAAAAGAACATGGAAGACGAAGGGGACCCTTAAAACTGTATTAAAGTTCATGCGCTTCTATGCTGTTTGGTGGGGATGAGAGTGTTGGCTTCAACTGCAGTCGCATGGAGGTGTTGAATAACAGGGGAGTGGCAGCGGCAGCGGTGTTGGGCTGAGTGGCGGTGGTGATAGTGGTTATTGTGTGGCAGCTGCTGGGGGTGACTGAGTGGTGGGTGTTAAAGGTGGTAGAAGAAGAGGAAAAGAAAGTGAAGACATTGAAGGTAGGGGAATTGACCAATATGCCCATGGAAAAAGCGCATGTGCACAGTTCACCACCAAATTTGGACGGACGTTATGTTTTGGAGTGGTTTGCAACGGTTTTATCAATTACATGAGACATTATTGCAAAAGTTGCAATTATGGAGAGTGAACTGCAAAAACGTGTATATTACAGGGAACGATTTTATATTTAACCCTTAATTTTTCTAACTTCCAAGTGCACGAAGTTATAGTGTTAACAGAGTCCTCTAGTACTACAATTTCATTAAGCTTTTTTAGTTACCTCGAAGTTCCCTCTTTACTCCTTCAAAAAATTAAAGGTAGACCAAAGTTGAGGTCAATTATCATGAGTACTACTCATAACTTCACATAAACCATGTTACTATCAGCTACAAGATTCTCTATTGTACTGGCATATACTTAGCACTACTTAAAACTCTCTTTATATGCATCAATGTATATGGCTCGACGGATTCTCCCATTGAACTAATTCCTTTATTCCTTGCTCAATCTCTTTTGTTTCTCCCAGTAAGCGACTTATGCAGAATCCCAAGGAACCCAAACAAAGAACCATTCTCCCTTTTAGCTCCTCTTCCTTTTCATCAGCCAGAATTTTCTCAGTCACCTTCTTTTGATTATGGAGAAAAGAACTCAAAATCTTCTCGACCACGTCATCACATGTTGCAGAAACATGAATTGGCAAACTTCCTGACTCAAGGTCATGCATTTTATCATCTTGCCACTCTTTCTTAAAGACTGCACAAGACTTGATCGAAGTGATTTCAAGACTCTTTAGGGAAGTGTTTAAGGTTTCCTTGAAAAGTTCAACATCATTGTTCACGTGTTCTCCAATCTGCTTCCCAGCGTCACCAAATTTCTCTGATGTTTGTTGAAGGGATTCCATTATATACGCCATAAAATGCATTAGAGCCACCATGTTTGATAAAGACACCTGGAGCTTATTGTAGCAAGAAGCACGAAAAGGCAAAAACCAGAAGTCGGGTTCCATTTCAGCATATTTACTGAGATTCTCCAAGTCATTGACAAGGGATTTCAGTTTCTTTTGCTGTGCTCTTAGCGCCATGATGGTTGAAGATGGATTCTCTTTCTGGCTGGAAAAAAGAACTATTTGCTGTATGCATAATTGAAGCGTTCCTAAGCTCTGTGAGAGGCGACTTTTTGCAATGGTTGCCGCTCTTCTGGGATGCAGTAGAAGCTCTACCATTATCATACAAAATAATCCAATGAAAGCCTCTGCGAGTCTAGCGATGGCAAATTCATCTGGAGCGCCATAGTTCTTCCTGCCTATGATTAATAGTGCTCCTATAACTGCTGAAATTCCACCGGCTTGACCATACATCCGACTATGCCTTAGAAAACTGGTAAAAATGATCCAAGGTAGAAGTAGAAGGAACCTTGCTTCTATAAATCTTGGGAGGACAAAGCAACACAGAACCCCGTAAACTGACCCCATTGCTGTGCCTTGTGCCCGAGCATTCGAAAATGTGAACGTTGGTTGTCTTCCTGTTGCAAAGGTGATGGCTATTGTGAGCCCTGACCAATACCCATTTTCTCTGGTATATATCAAACCAAATAGCACCGCCAAACCTAATGAAAGTGAACACTTGAATGCAAATACCAGTCCTTCGTTACTTGGTATTAAACTCGAAACATCATAGCTCCTTCTAAAGCTAAACCGGGCTTTCTGGTGCGTATTTCTCATCTCTTCAGTGTTAGGTATCTGGCTATCATATAAAGTGGAGTCCTGATTTCTGGTTATATTTGAATCAGTGAGGAGGAGCTGTAAGCAAAATAAGAAGAAGAAAGCCGGCAGATCTTTCTTTGTTGGTGAAATTCTTGTAAGACACCGAAGGGACTTGTCTAAGAGCTCTTCTTTTGTCTCCGGAACTGTCATCGCGTTGTTAGGCAGAAAGCACTTAGCCTGCTCTAGCTTCAGGCCAAGCTGCACTCCAGCATGTATTAAAATATTGGTCAGCCCTTGATCCATCATGTCAAGTGGAAATGAAGGACAAGAGGTCAGGGCGATTTCCATCCCTCTTATTGATGTCTCCATTTCTTGCAGTCTAGCTCCTGGGTTTATGATATCGTGTTTTAAGTCTCTGATTCGAGGTCTCTCCAACAGCACACCCCCCTGCACACGAGGTTAAACCTGCCTTTAGCTAACTAGTTTAGAAAAGAGGCCAAAACGAGCCAGTTCAAGTAGGATTTATGTTAAGTCTTCACCATCTGATTGAGCCGGGTTGTATAGACATACCTGTATAAGTTCGATACTTTGCAGAAGCTTAGCTCCGGTTTCAGCAATGGGTTTGGTTCGAGAGATCATATCAATTCCAGTTTGACTGTCTTGTGCGAGAAAGGCTTTTATATAGAGATTTGTCCTCTTGGAAGCATTTTCTGTATATGACCGAAACAACTTCCTTACCTACAAGGCAATAAAAACAACTTTTTAGCCCACCGCCACATTGAAATATTGTAACTGATGAATCATTTCCACAGCAACCTGCTCCTTTGTGTTTGAGGCAAGGAGCAGACTTGAGTTTATGCATATAGTGTTAGAAGTGAATTCGTAGCCGCCACATATAAGTTTTCTGTGGTTCTGCATTTGATACCTTCCCTTAGTGGCATATCCACAGTTTCAGGTAAGTACAGAATTACAGTGCACAGCCACTGAATTATTCTGGCAGCCGCGTATTCACTTTTTGTGTAATATCGGTATATAGATAATATGTCATGTTGGAAGTCGACATTAGTGTGAAGGTGTGATTGCTGCGCACAAAGTTAGATACATCTGAGTGTGCTTTTCTTTAGAGTCGATTCTTTGTGCGGAGAAAGTGTTCGCTGCACTGAACGTGAAAGCGAGACGTGGGACAAAGCTAGATGGATTCATCTGCAGATGATGAGAGTAGAAGATGGACAATCTGATAGCATTAGTGGAACCTAGGAGAGTAGGACTACGGAGAGAGCACCTTAAGTTGTCTTACCTCGTACATCAAATCACTTTTTTTTTTGTCACTAGTTCTATATTTGATGTGCGACCAATTTCCCGTACAAACAAGCGTAACATTAACTACTAACGTGATATCAGTCAATTTTCTTCTGGTAGTGCCATATACACGCGGAATCCACAAATTTGGGTTCTGATTAAGGCACATTTCTCAGGCAACTTGCCAAAATTCTTCAGAAAGAAGTTGAATGCCCTTATAATGGGGGCCGACAAGACCCTCACATCAACGTAATGGGAGTTGGGTTAGCATCTGTCGATAAGATTTCACATCTTTGTACTAACGACATAGTCTGGATGTCAGGATGAAGAATTAGATAAGGGAACATGTGATTCGGGTCCACCCAAGTTTTCTGGCAACAAGAACTAACGAATCAGTTTTGTTAATATTGTACTACTTCCTGAACCCCTAAAACCCTCCTTGCCTTGATGTAAACTGAAAACTCCCTTCATCTTGTCTTGGTGATCGTCCCAACTTCTACAACAGGCCAAGTGTTGTCGTCTCAAGAATTAGTCACATGGTTTCTTCTTGTGCTCGAGAATTAATCACATGGTTTCTTCTTATGCTCTATTTTTTATGGCATAACGGTATTAAGTATTTTGTCGTCATTGTTAAAATTCATAGTCATAATTTTTTATCGCTAAAAAAACTTTGAGCGACATTTGAATCCTTGAAATCCAATTATAAATTGATCACCTAACTGCACCCTCTTTCCCTGTCTATTAAATCCAGTTCCAAAAACCTGAAAATGGTGTTTCTTTCTAGTGCAAATGATAATTATAACTTATAGTGCAGTTTGGTTTCCTCACTTGGAAAAAATTTAAAGGTCTGCTCAAAAAGCTTGGTTGTGTCTCATATACTAGTACATTTTAAGTTATTATTAAGACACAAACTTCGTATGGGTACTTTTGGTGAGGCTTTTCAGAGGGACACAACATAGATGCATTTATTGGCCTCTTAAAGAATGAAAGGAAGTTGGGGAAAAATTATGTCCACAAAGGGGAATTAAAGTGCACTCGTGGCCTTGCTACCGTTGAATAAAATTCAATCATATCCTAGTCTCGAAATTTCTAAAGACATCATCGTCAAGTACAATATAAAACTATTCTGCCCCTCTCAGCTCGACTTATGTTCAATGAAGGCCCCTAGCTATATACATCGGCATTAGATGCAGTGGGCCCAATTCAAATCCTCGCGTAGAGGGCACCTTCTCAAATCTCACAATCTACCTCATGATTTGTTTGTACCGGATCATTAGATGCAGTGGCCCCTTCTCAAAACCCTCCCAAACAGGGTATCATTCTCGAGTCTCACAATCTATCTGATGATTTGTCATGCCCGGTGCTTTGTACCGGATCATGTGCACCAAATACCACTCTCCTCGTGCAATATTTCGTACTTAGAAAGGAAAAAATTTGTGGTTCTAGATAATTGTACGGATACTTTCGTGACCGTTCGAGTTAATATACAGTATGAAAACCGTCCAGCATATCGGTCCCGATATGTCAAGACCAATAAGTATCGTATTTCCTGGCGGAGAGGGCTTCTTTCCGAGTCTTGCAATCTACCTGATGATATGGCATGACTAGTACTTTCTATTAGATCATTTCCACTCAAAAAACACCGTCTTCGCTTAACGTCTTGTCGAGAGAGAGAGAGAAGTAAATTTAATTCGAGAAAGTGCGAAAAGGCAAAAACCAAAAAATGAACACGAACGAAGTAAATTTAATTCGAGACCTAGCATCGTTGAACGTACTGGATTTGAACCAACCGGAAAAACCAGACAATATAGATGATGGCAAGCTACAAACTTGGTAAAACTTTGTCCTTATAACATGCTTTATGGCAAAACTCGATCACCTTGTAACTTTTTGCACGTAAATTAAGCAAGTAGTAGGATATTCATGCAGAAGACACGTTACCTCAAAGGTGGCTAGCCGAGGGTAGGGTAGCAACATAGCCAGGACAGAAGCCAAGGCCCCTAATGCTGTGCTTTCTGCAACATGCAAAGGGTGCATGAGGGTTCCTGTGCGCTCGCCATGTATGACAGCGCCAACGTACACGATCACGAGCTGTCCGAACGCTATCCGCTTCGTTAACAAGTGTGTGGACTCCGGCAGCGCCACAAAGAACGCGGTCACCGCTATGGCCAGGGCCGCACCACAAGCAGAGAACCTTTCGGGGCCGACAACCCACAGCGTCAAGATGGATGGTGGCAACACCTGGATGGTGGCGTAAAAGGCATGCCAACAGCCCTTCAGGGTGTCCCCTAGGGTTGCATCCGATACTATCAGAATGGTTGTCACGTAGGAAAAGGCTGCAAATGGCAGTTGGTTCCGGAGATGCGCAGGGCCGTACAAGGTGGTGCAACCAACTATGCCGCATGCCAATCCTGTTCTAAAAGCTGATCCCAGCCGCGCCCGCCACACTGCCCGTGCTCGGTCCCCCGCTGCTGATCTGACGGGCATTTTCGAGTCGGAAAACGGACCAAAAATGTTTTATCTAGTAGAAAGATGAACCAGAAGAGTGTGTGTGTGTGCGGAGGTTTGAACTTCGTACAAGAGAGCTTGTTAGAAGGGAATTTGTAGGAGAGAGGCTGCAATATTTATGGTCACAAATAGAACCAACTTTATTATAAGCAGTTCATGGTTACCATAATTGTGAGAATGTCAATAATAGTCCTAGTGGGGTTCTTTTGTGTGACAGTAGCCGGATTTTGATTTTATGCTTTTGATATTCTAAGGAAATGGGATATATAGGTGTACAGCAATGGTTGGTTGTTCTCTGTTTGTATATCTAGATCCACTGTTCCTAGTAGTTGTTGAATGCTAGCTTTCTCAATATGACTGAATCAAACCCATAAAGCAAAAAAACAAAAAAAAACAAAACAAAAAACAAAAAAAAAATAGTGGTATTTCAAACTTTGGTACGCTTTGGCTGCTTTCTTGTTTTAGGTACGTTTTTGCAAGTCTTTGTCCAAAATGAAAAATAAACGAGTTAAAATAATCACGACATGGCGTATGATTCATACTTTCCATTTTGTTTCGTTAGGTTCACGAACATAAAATTATCAATCGAAATACAATAGCTAATAATATTGTATAAGGTTTCATCTCTGTTCTATCGATGATGTAAAGTGCCTGCCATAACATCTCTGTTATTCATTTTGTCTTTGCAGCAGGAGCTTCATATATAAAAAGAAAAAAGGAGTATGAAATTGATTAAATTGGGGACTACAAAGTTGTTAGTTTGTTGTGGCGAATTGATAAGGACATA
The DNA here is from genome assembly GCA_033065855.1 of Escallonia rubra. Classification (NCBI taxonomy): domain Eukaryota; kingdom Viridiplantae; phylum Streptophyta; class Magnoliopsida; order Escalloniales; family Escalloniaceae; genus Escallonia; species Escallonia rubra. Next base: position 86,275 of record JAVXUO010002240.1, on the reverse strand, counting down.
AATCATGAAATGTTGATGGTGCCATTTTTGGTTTGAAATTGTTTTAATTAGGAATTGGGAGTTAGTTAAATGGAAAGGCCTCTTCATTGAGTCACAGGATTCTAAAGCTTGTTTGGCTTATTCCTAGAACTGTTCTTTGTTTGGCTAAACGTTGACATGAAGCTTATAGTACTATTTTCAAGTCACCAAAATGAAGAAGGCCAGCTGGTTTTGAGACTTAGGCTCTGTGACAAGAAGAAAACTTCGGACTTTGAGTACCTGTAGAATAGACAGCAGAAACAATATGAGAATTATACACTTTTTTTGTGTTAACATTTGAGTTTCTGTAGAAAAGCCAGTAACACTGAATTTTTGCATTTTGGTTCGCATCCTAAAGATAAATATGGCAGCAGTGATATGGTAGTTAGCGAGACGTCAACTAGACGAAATAAGGTCAGTTACGCGTGACTCAAACATGATTTTTTTATGACTTAGGAGGCATAAGGTATGTAAAAATGATTATCAGTCAAACTGAAAATATCTGTGTCAAAGTGAAAATATCAGCGAGTCTCTTTTTCAAACGCAAAATATCTGCATGAGAATATCTCTGAGTTTCTTTTTCAGAACAGGCCAGGCACCCGCTCGGCCGTTTCAATGAGTAACTTACGGTATAACAAACTCCCCGCTTTAAGCTATCTTTCATTCACATTTTTGAAGTTTCCATAGATGGAGATCATTTCCCTCTCTGTGTCTGGGGCAATAACAGATTTAGTCGGGTAATGTATGCATAAGAGGAAGAAGCCATTGGGTTTTGCCTTTCACAATTATTTGTGGTGGAAACGGATATTTCGTTCTCGTTGTTTGCATTATTAGGAAAACTTTTTGGTCCATTTGATGCTTCTTAACCTTGGGTTACACAAACCAGTTACGATTGCCCATTTGTTGATCCTCAGATATGCCTGATGTAAGAGATAGACTTTACTAACTGAACTAGCTGAAATGTACATTCGTAATTGCAAATAAGTTCAATGAAAAACGTCTTTTTTACCTGTGGACGGAGAAAAGCTTCGTCATGTCATAAGATTCCGGTGATTTTCCCGCGGTTCCTGATTTATTTTTTATTTGGCTGAACCTTTGACATGGTAACAGAATATACTACGTATGAAGTCGGCCAAGGAAAATAAACTAATGCTTTATTTAAGAATTAGCCAATATTATGACAAGGAGAAAAAGTTAGGCTGTCTTTGTCCAAGAAGCTTGGAAGAAAAATGAGGACTTTGCAGCGTTGCTCATAGCTGACATCAAGAACTAAACAATTTTGTTAAAGAATTTCGGAATTGAAAAACACTCATAATGGAAATATAAAGTTTGGTTTCTCTAGCCTTTCCGGTGGTGAAACATAAATGAAGAAAAATGTTAGCGCGATCTTGAATCTCGATCCTTCCGAAAGTTGAGTTTGTCAGTAAAAAGTAATATTTTCAACACCGAATGTTTGTCATTTTTAACGAAACAAAGCTCACGCAAACATGACAGCTTTCACGAGTTACCGGTGTTCCTCGGACGACAATTGGTGAGTCTAATAACTCACGCAAACATGGTTATGTATCTTAATCAGACGACTAGTTTGTTATGCTCGTCAAATAGCAGAAGTATATTGTTGTTTCTAGTCTGCATTTGATGATGACCCTGCTTGAGTTACAAGAGAAGCATCAAATTGTATCGAAATTGGTGAAGTGATGTTATACCCTTCTTAAATGTTTTACCTTTTGTTAGCTACTGAGAGTCTTGGTTGACCTGTAAAGTTGCAGATATTGTTGCCTCTGGTGCCCCTCCATAGATGTAATATGACAGATTACTTCACCCATATGCTTGTGAACATTGGGAATATAAGGAATCCAAGTTGCATTACTTCTTAGAGAATTATGCTTATGCTGTGTGAGTTAACTTACATGCTCCGGTTAGAACATTATCATGAACACTGCATAAAGCTTCAACCTTGAAAGCAGCAGTAGCAGGGCTGCATGCTATCCTCTGAAAACTTCACCTATATAGAGACTACTCATAGCATCCCTTGCCTTAGAGGAAGTTGGCTTTCGGGTTTTTTTTCCCTATATTTTGGTGAGGAACTTTCGGTTGCTATTAGTGGCTAACGATATTGTAATAGCGCGTAAATTTTGCCCTGTCTATTATCCAATCAAGGTGGTTGAGTTAATTTTCTCCAATGTGCATATATTCCATCACTGAAAGGGTCCAATCCGAGTGGTTGAAAATGCGTGAATAAAGGTCAAACACAAGTCATCTAATTTCTTTACTTCGAATTAACTCTCAGCTATCGTTCATTCCCGAACTCTTCATTGCATGACAGACTTACTCATGCCTACTACAACAAGAACTCCATGTACTGAGAGCCTGGAGCTCTAACTACTATATAAGTAATTGCGGTAACGATAATAGATACGACGTGATAAGTATATAAAATAATTGCAACAACGATAATAGATACGACATGTTACAACAGATCAATTGTAAGTGTAATAAGAAATTGAACAACTGAATGCCAGTTTTCTCGTCTTTCAACTCTGTACTTTGATTGTATACTACCGACATAATGGATATTATTTTGTTCAAAGGTAAATTATCTTACCATTTGCAGGAGAATCCGTACGTGAATGATCGCTTGTAGATTATGATTCCCTTCACTCATGGTCTCCTCGGTACTCTCCACCATGGTCAAGCTTTTTGTATGTTCCTTTTCATCTTTGATGTCTGGATATAATAGAAATGCTTACTGCATGATTGAGCAGCTAAAGAATAAGAAGGACCAAATGGCCAATATGGCATATTAGGTAGGTAATGTTTATGCTTCTGTACATACCTGCTAGAATCGACCTTCTAATAAGACAAGAAATAATCACGAGCTATATATAAGACTCCCTCTCGAAGGGAAACTACGTACTTAACGAATCCAACTCGTGAATAAGGCTTTTATCTAAACTTCTCAATCTTATCATATATCTGGGCTTTCGTGAATAATCCCCTCGTATATGCTATTCCAAGATCGTGGAATAGATCCTATTGTTTGAGGTCCTTCGAGGGGTTCTTATGATAATAACTCTTCCGAGTTTAGAATCTTAGGCAGTTGATTCTCTGTTCTCTAGTTATTAAAAGTATTAATCTCGGTATAGAGCCACCGTCGTTCTGTATGGAGTAAGAGTAAATGGTTCCCACTCTCCTTATTACTCTCAAGGAAGAAAGTAACATCGATCTACTCTAACTCTCTAAATATTCATAGATACGTTCGTCCATTAGAAAGAAGTTGTTTCATATGCATGGATGCTTAAATGAGAAGAAGGCCAAATAAGCGTTAACCATTTGCATCATCCATGGCTCCTTAACAAAAATTGCTTAAATGAGAAGAAGACCAAATAAGCATTAACCATTCGCATCATCCAAAATTAAACCTTTTATCATCCTTCCGAACTACTCTATGCTCAGCTCTTTGTTTTTTTTTTTTTGAAGAATTAGAATTGCAATTTATATGACCCGTTTCAAACTCTGACCTTGAGGTTATTCCTCAAGACTTTTGCCACTTCACTCACCCCTTGGTGTTGTGTATGCTCAACTTGAAAGTTTTCTCTTTGCGAGGAACCCACATGGAGAATCTGCAAGTGGCAAGGTTGCTGAATCCGAGACTGAAGGTGTTGTACACTACTCTTGCAGGATGGGATGAAGCGACTTGAGCAGCATGTGGAGGAGGAGGTGGTAAACTATCATTTCCGCTTCTTCATTATTGAGGTATATCCTGTTGGAGAATGTGCATAGTAAGGATGATGCTTGCACAATGCGCTGGGCAAGGTCTAAATTCCGACTGGCTGATCGGAAAAACCTTTACACCGCATGTGGGGGGGACATCAATGTGTAACGAAATTTATGTTTTTGTCACCAAAGGTCTTAAAAAGTTTGACATAACTTATCAAAGTGTCGCTGAAAAAAGCTCTTACATATTTTGGTATCGTAAGTCCTAATCGTTTAAGATTCTACGGTGACGTATTACATGTATTTTATATATATACGGTTGATTCTTCGTTTTTTTTTAATCTTTTAATCTTTTATTATGTTTCTTCTAAGTGCGCCGCTTGTCATGCAGAGAAACATGTTATGGAAAGTATACTTGTGGATAAAATGGATATGCCTGAATACATCAGTGTGTGTCTGTGTGTGTGTGTGTATATATATATATATATATATATATATATATGTGTGTGTGTGTGTGTGTGTGTGTGTGTGTGTGTGTCTTCTTGTTGGTTGTTTTTTTTGATAATACAGTGTATATATATATGTATCTGAGAGATATATTTGTCTTTTCCATTTTACTCTTATGAGAGAAAATTGGTTGGTAGAGTGTTAAATGTAGAGAGAAATAAAATAAAAAAGTGAGAAATATAATAAAAAAGTGTAAACCAGAGAAAATGAGTTGATAGAGAATTAAATGTGGTGAGAGAAATAAAATAAAAACGTATAAAGAGGGTAAGTAGGTAAAAATACTTATAGAATCTTTCCTAAATTGGAAGTGTTCAAAAAGAAATATGATCAATTTTTTAAGGACGGATGGAGTATAATACTAACAATTGTTACTTATAATTTGCTAGAGTTAATTAATTATAAACCGTGAAATACTTTCTTTATTTCTTCTCTCTAGGTGTTCAAGATTCAGGACACATACTGAGAATTAAGTTTGATGTCTCTAAGCTAGTAGAGATAAAAGATCCTCACGTTACACTCAATACACAACATCCACATACCGCGGTCCGAACATTTATTGGTTCCACTCCATCCACAGGTTTTATAAAAAGCGCATTTCAAGCACAGAAGTTGGTATATGTTTATCCTTCTCCTGCCTCATCTTCTCCCCCACGTTCCCTTTTTGTGGTCTTGTTGTTTCCAGCCTCATATTCAGAACCCCACAGAGCTTAATTGCAGTTAGCAACTTAACATAGTGACTGAAGAGTCCCGAGTCCAATTGGCAAGAAGGAACCCATTTGGTGGCCAATTGGTCCTCAAAGAGTAAATGAAAGTCTGCTTCCCTTTGTCTCCGTGTGTCCTTGTTTCGGAGAGAAGCCAATCACAACAAATAAATGCTTTTTCTGATGCTTTGCATCTTATCCCAATCATTATTGGCAGTCTTCTTTTGCATGTAAGCGTTCAAATAATGCTTGTAGCATGCACACAATCTAGGGCAGCAGTCCACATCCATTTAGGCAAGTTTTTAGTTTCTCCCGTAAATAATTGTTGTGATAACTTGGATTCTGTTTTGATTCTAAACCGAGCCACAGCACATCTGTGTGCGACCTATCGAGAAAATATTAACATTAGTTAGTTCATGAAACGAAGTTCTGGTCCAGTCAGGATGTATTTTTCGTGCTAGATAAAGCATGTTAGGGTCATCTTGAATATATGACATGGTAATTGAGCTATTCACGTTCCTGTATACCTGCAGTGTCCAAGGATTGTTAGCACGACTTATTTTGTCCGTGTATTTAAAAACATTCTATTATGTTGTCAATGTCTCACATCGATTGTACACGAGGGTTGTGATGGATTTTTATAAATGATAGGCTTCTTCTCGTTGTCAACATGTTTTTGAGTTGGATACCGGATTTTAATGCATGCTACGAAAACCACTTTTAAATTTGGACCGACACTTTTTTAGATCATTTTGTTTATGGCCAGCAGCATTTTGAAATACTTTAATCAACATTGAGCTACATGATTTCGTTATTCCATTTGTTATTCCACAATGTCTCTATTATTTCTTGAGCTTATAGCAAACTGATGTCATCTCGGCGAAGCGAAAAAGACCAATAACTGGTATGGATTAAGGCTTGCTGACAAACAAGAAAAATGAGATGGTCCACGTCCATGAGACATGGAAGAGCCATATACAGACTACACTACTATTTAGGGGAAAGCACTCAATGTTGACATTTCTTGCTGCCACAAAATAGTAAATACAGATAATTCGTGTCAAAAAAGCAAACAAAAAGGGAAATTATACTACGAGTCTTGGATTTTCTTTATCAATATGACCTGTGAGAGAGATGAGACAGTGATTGGTTAGTCAAGCGAGAGTGAGAGTAGGTGCAAGAAGGAAAATAAGATAAATAGCAATATTAGAAGTGTGGCCGATAAATAGCAATATTAGAAGTGTGGCCGAGAACGATAACAAGAGTGCCAACATTTATAACCTAAAGAATGATCTATTATTATATGATAATAAGTTTCGCATACATATATACTTATATATATGGAGCTTAAAAAATGACACTGCTGACAACTTAATTTAAGTAGCAGTGCTATCTAACCGTCAACGTTATTAATGCGGATGGCCCAAATCCGCTGTGTTTTCTAAGTGAAGTCGTCGTTCTCAGCATTATGTTGTGGACGGTGACTAACAATATCACGTAGCGAACAACAAGTCACCGTTTGCAACATTATGTTGCAAACGGTAAGTCACCGTCTGCAACATTATGTTACGAACGGTGACTTACTGTCCGTGCGGAGGTCTGCTACATTTTGGAGAGGACAATGGAGGACATACAAAAAACTGATCTGAGTCACCCATATCGACAGCGTGAACGGTCAAATTGCGCGTGGCAGTCCTTGAAGAGATCGATTTTGAGACTGCATTGGTCGTTCAGCAGTCTTGTGTGGCAAATTAGCTTAAGATGTCAAGGGCGGCAAATGATCAGCTTCCATACATATATGTTTATATATACACTATATGTATACATATTAAAATACACATGTAGGGAAGGCCATCATTCATTTTTGAGATCAGTACTAAGGTTTTTAGTACTAACGTTGTAGGCAAAGGGTCAGTGGCACTGCATCTTTCCTCCTGCAAGCAGTTGACTTTCAAGGACGTGATGTTCGTTTTGACATTAAAAAGAATCCTGTTGCGATGATTTACTTCACGGGCGAGGTCTCTTCTATCAGTTTGTAAAATAAGTTTGGCTTTAAGAATCTGTTTAAGGCACATAGTGTTACTTTGTCTAAGGGTGGTACTATGTTAGAAAAGGCTATGTAACCAATGGCTTGTACAAGCATAATATGATGAATAATAATTCTCCATTTTGCTTATATTTATATTTCTTTTGATTTATGACATTCTAGACTTTGAGATGTTAATTATCCGTTTGTGAAGTATGCTTCGTTTGGGATTAATACCTCCATTTAGTTTAGAAAAATGTTTAGTTTGGATAAAATCGTAAATCGTCAATAAACCTTTTATAGGAATTGAAAGGAAAACACCATTACTAGAATTAGTACACTCCGAGTTGAAGGAAAAATGAGAGGTGAATACCACTCATTTGATGATCAATTTGATCCTTGGGTATTATTCACTAAGTTACTGCTTCTATAGTTACTGCTTCCTATAGTGCTCAGTTCCGATTTGCCCAGAACTTGTGGGGAAAGCACTTATGAGTTATGACTGCTCTTTATTTACGTGATTGTATACCCCACAAAGTTACTAATGTCACGTCCTATGAACTTTGGAAAAGAAGAAAATCTTCTCTTTGACACCTTAAAGGTGTGGCAGTGTAGAGCATTAGTTAGGCTAACATGTCCGTCTATTGAATGTGTTTTCAAAGACTATGCTCAACATAGCAAGGCATATAGATTTCCTACCACGGAATCTACATAATCTGTTAGCCAAAATATTATTTTGGAAGATGCAGAATTAGTAGAGAATTTTTATTCTAGGAAACTAATAAAAGAAGACACAAACAATGAGGATCAATAATAATCTGATAAAAGAAGTGCTCAATTACATACATTAATAAAAGAAGTGCTAAATACATACATTAATTAATTATGCATTAGGATTGGCCAGCTACTATTTGTGAACAAGTACTAGATCATTAATGCATGCAACTGCATTTGTGAACAAGAGGCAAACTAGATACAATCGGTTCATATCTCACACTTGAGATACCTAGTGGTCGAGTTGAAATTCAAGAGGATATGTCAATTAGAAGGTGTATATGAGTTTGAAGAATTGACATAATGGAGCCACATAGGTGTATATGACACTTGAGATACCTAATGGAGCCACATAGATTCGTCTATCATGTTTTGTTACTTTTGTATATGCATCTAACATCTGCCTAGCTAATAGTTTTATGTATATCCAACTAGAGCAAAAGATAATGACTGAAGATTTTTGCATCTAATCCCCAGTCCTCGATGGCCGATGGGAACATATAGAGCAAGACAAAAGTTGACGAAAAATTTGTGATGTCATACCATGCACCCTACCACCCTTGTCAGACTAAGACTTAATCTGTGAGCGAGTCCGGGGGAGATACCTCAGTCGGGGAGACGAACACAACTCTTGCTTCCTTTCACTAGTTGACTTCCTCTTTGGGCCGTCAACACTGCCTGCATTGCCAAAATACTTGAGTAATGCATACGCAGTTTTAGGGTAGTACAACAAAGTTTCATGATTGGTCTGGCTGTTACATGCAGTCATTAAGATATCAGATTAAAAGTTCATGAAAAGATAAATTTCAAAATTATATAGGTAGATCCGTAAAAAATGTCCTGAATGCCATATATACTAAATTTGGTATTTGTGCCAACATAAATTTCACGGCATGGGGAAAATGAAGATCCAAATCTACTGTCACGAAGATCAAGATGAGAGATTTTGACTAGCCAAACATTGGTACTTTATGTACTGAAGATGAAGTTGTGAGGAGCCAATGCAAAGTTACAGGCAACAACGAAATCCAGATGTAAGGTGGGCACCCTTTTTGGCGTGTTATGATGCTAGCGGCTATCTATCAGGAAAATGATAAATGCAGTAACTATATCCGAATAAAGAGAGAAATAAAGTGAAGGATAAGTTCCTGCTCAGAAAGAAAATGCATGTCTATCGGAAAATAACCCAATAGTAAATGCAGGGAAACAAGATGGATTCCTCATCTATCATAGAATGTTGGATGCAGCGCTAGAACAAGAAAAGAGCCTTGAAAAGGATATTAGAAACTCAAAGTGATCGAAAAACCATAAATTTTTTGTGCAAACAAAACTTGGCAGACTACATTATTATGTGAAAGAAAACTAGAAATCCAAAGTCATGCGAGTTTAATAGCAGATCCCTAAATATGCAAGAAAAGGATAACCGCGTGATGCTATCACAGAGTCCGTGGTGATAGTACCCAGAAAAGTTTGAAAAATGAAACAAAGATAGGCAAACTACTTCACATACCTTTTGCTTTCTGAGTGGCAATGACGGCAGCAGAGATCTTCCTTTTCTTATCCCATCCCTCAGTGGGAGATATACGAATTTCAGCATCAAGTGTTGAAGAACTTTGTTCCTTTATTTCCAGTAAAGTGACGTTATTAGCTAACATGTCAGATCTTACATCTTGAAAAGATCTTTTATTTTCGAAGCCTTGAACAGCTTCCGAAGTTTCATTTCCCCTCGGCAGGTGAACTGCTGAACGCGTCAGCCTTCTTGTTTTGTTTGGATTCTCTAGCTCCGCCGAATAGATCTTCCTCTTAATATCATGACTCTTATTTATTTTCTTGTCTTTCATAACATAACTATCAACGCCGCCGAGGTTTTGGTTGGAAACATATGATTCACCGCAGTTAGCTGATACATTCTCTTCACTTAAGTCTTCAATTTCGTCAAATCGCTTTTCCTCTTCTTTGTGAGCCTTTGAACGAGTCAACCTTCTTTTGCTAGTTAAGTTCCTCTCCTCAACGCAAGTCTTTGTGTCAATACCATCATCTGGAATCCTGGTAGCTTTCTGTGCTGCTTCGTGAGTTAGTCTAATCTTCTTCTGTTCTATAGGACAAGTACAATGAGCACTATAATTAGTGACTTCAACAGTCTTAAAGTTGTTTTCCGTCTTTGTCAAATCATGAGACGCATCCAAAAGTTGAGTCTTTCCTTGAACACCCCCTGTGGAGAAAAGTGACTTAACGATGCCATCAGCTTTACAAGCAAATGGAACTGATGCAGCTTCTGTCTTTGAAGAGAGCCTCTCAGACATAGATGAATTATTCAAGGCGGAGGAATTGCAAGGGCTATTCCTGTTTGATGGTCCCATGGCAACTGGATTGGTTGAAGTGATATCTGACAGACAGGAGAAGCATTTATCCTCATGAAACATTGAAACCTCAATATTGTGAGGCAGCTTCGACATTAATGAAGCCAGAGCTGCACGAGCGGCAAGAGGATTGAGAGGGGACTTGCTATCTGGAAGCTCTTCTCCAAGGGATGGGGTAATAGGTGGTAGATCCGTGAATCCCATCTCCTTTTGCATTTTGTTCCCACTCAGTGTACACCTCTTCGATCGGTTCTGGTCAGAAAGAACTTTAATGTTTGATTCAGTCAGTTTGGATGCAGAAAGTGGTCGATATTGGAGTTGTCCTTTATAATCAACTGCAATAGGAGAACCCCGAGTCATGATGGAAACATGCAACAACAAAAAAGTTTACAGAGAATTGTGATATAGAGAAAACATTCTGTGAAAACAAAAGGTAAAAGTCCTCCATGAAATATCCATCAAAATAATGCATTGTGAAAAGTGCTTTTGGTAAAAAAAAATCCAACTAAGCTTCCAGAAGATATATTTTACAAGATAGCCGTTTAATAATCAGCACACAGCAAAAAACACGTGCAAACATCTATTACTCATGTGATTGTCTTAATTACTCCAAAATCCTGAAGTACCTAATTTTCCTTCTGTGTCTCGCCGCAAAACACTAACTAGGTTAACTTCGAATGCAGAATAGGTAAGAAGAAGGTCCTCATCTTGGTACTGTGCTTTTTGCAGCCAACGCATAGAAAACCAGCCTCTGACAAGTTCAAGACAGGTCTATGCAAGGAGTGGACCACTAGTAAATGGCGATGCACTTATTGTGGAGAATTTCTCAAAAGGGAGACCAGCATTATTAACAGTAAGTTTCTTCACCTCTTAATTCAATCAGGATATCGATGGTGCAAAACCTAATGCAAAAGGTTTATGATATGAATTTCCATTTTCCAGTACATGGACTAAACTGCTATATTGACTTCACCGCTGAATGCGTGCTCTAGCAATTTTACCTTGAACTAACGCCTTTGGCAGTGGTATTTGGTCCAAGACCCAAGGTGGACAGGACATGTTTTGCCGCTAGTCATTTCTAAAGGAACACTAAAGATGGAATCTGACATAAATATTGCACAACTCTCGAGCAAGCACATTGCTCAAATCACAAGGTGGTAGATGCTTTAGAGCCAATTCCAACCTAAAGTTTTCTAAATGGCTTCTTCTCGCAGTATGCTCACCGTATCACAAGGCGGTCTCAGGTAATTTAGGAGACTAGGACTTCGCGGTGGCTTCTTCTAGCAGTATGCTCACCTTATCACAAGGCGGTCTCAGGTAATTTAGGAGACGAGGACTTGGGGGTATATATTGTATGCCACATCTATAACATGATTCATAACATCGTTCTTGATTACTAAGAGGAGGCAATTAAAATGGTACAAAAAGGTTGGGTAAGAGAGGAGAAGAGGCGACCTTTGAATATAAATTTATTCTTCGGTACTTATGAGTGACGAGCTACAAACTTTTTAAAAAAGGTAAAATAAGAAATTTACAAGGAGTTGCAATTTTACTCATGTGAATGTGCATCGGACAGACGGTGCATCAACTCTGAAGCAGGCTAAATTTTAGACTGGAAAGCAGGACGTATTTAAGGCCCTATTTTATGTGTGTGTGTGTGGGTGGGTGGGGGGGGGGGGAGGAAATCATGATAAACAACTTCAGGAGAGTCCTTCCAGAAAAGTAGATTACAAGAAAAAAATATCCCTAAGAAATGAGAAAACTCAGTTGCTTTTAGTGGAGAAAGAGTTAGTCACGCTAGATAAATTTATGATCAGAAGGAGGAGGAGAATCAGATAGCATCTTCTCGTTGATGATCAAACTGGATATACGGGATTTACATCAACTTACTGACCCTTGAAGGTATGTAGCCGATCAGATCTCTGTTAGTTGGTGACTAGTGACTATTCATAGCACAGCATTCCAATAAAAACTACATACGTAGATATTCTGGCTTCATAAGGAAAGGCTGGTTTCATAGAAAAAGGCGGAGTATATACTATACTTGAAACCAGTTCTCAACCAACATGTTGCCGGAAAAGATGGAGTAAAGAATAGGTACAATAGAGAGAAATTTGAAACAACTTCACAAGAATTAATGCAAATTGTGGAGAGGGAGAACTAGAAAGAGAGAGAGAGAGAGAGTCGCGCGTGAGCTATGACCTCAAACAGAACATCTCTTTGTCTCGGTAAGTGATTTCTGGAATTTCATTTGCTACTTTTGACTTGACTGGAAATCATTTTCCTTTATAACTATTTTCGTGGGCGCAACAAACAGTGCACAGATTCGGGAACCCTCATTATGAAAATGCTTTCCCCGAGAAGGGAAGAAAAGAGAAAGGAAAAGAAGCAAAGACAATTTTCCATCATCTTGTTTGTGAGTTTAAGAGAGGAAAGAAACTCCCTTATTTGTGAGTTCAGCAAAAAAGGAAAGAAAAGACATCCGATTACATATATACTCTTATACTACATTGTGATAATTCTAACAAAGACTATGACGTATGATCCTAAAAAAGAACATAATTTTGACGGGGAAGCAAATTAGTCATCAATGACATCATACAAGGTTCATACCATACTAATGTAATAAGCTTTATATCACTGGTTAATGTCACAATAGAAGAAATAAAAATTAGCCATGAGTTGACTACAAACATCCCAACCTAATTAATGTCACACCAAAAGCAAAACAATCAGTCATGTCAACTCTAACATCTAAAACAATCATATGTTTGTAAGTAAACATGCAAGTTCTTGTAAGGAACCCTAAAACCTAAAAGTCATTAAAAATTTAGTGTTTCTTATCTCAAGGGTAGTATAGATGTTATTAAAATTTTACTTATAAGAGTTTCCTTTCTCTCTGTTTCTTTCCAATTTTGGGAGGAAAGATTTAGAGCCAGAAGCCTAAACTTTCCTCCGTTTTTCCTTTTTTTCTCTCCTTAAAAAAAACTAACAAACTAGAGAAAAGGGAGGAAAGGAGCCACTTACCTTTCTTTTCTCTCCTGAAAAAAACTTACAAACAGGCTATAATTGGGTTGTAAATGTAGTAATTCGAGAAAGAATGAGCCATTTGTTTCTGCTAAAATGGAGAATAGCATGTTACATGGTACTCATGCCTTGGTCACTTGTTTCCCGCAAGTGGCTGCTCTAGAGCTCAACGCCTCGGTTTATGTTCAGAGTTCTAAGCATCATACCAAAACAAAAATCATTTCTGTCTAATGATTTTAACTGTACTTGTAAAGATGAAGAATCGACATCCGCCACTTTAAAGGAGGGACAGTCAGGTCAGCTCAGAAAAACATCCAACCAATTGAAGTCTTTTAATAATAAGCTTCTAAAATGGTCCCCTTGCCAAGATTATAATGTGAACAGCAAAGGCACTGATTATGGTTCTACACACTTAATTTTTTCCTTGGAAGGATACGTTAGCTTATGAAGTGTACAAGTAATATTTTAGCTTCCAGTTTACTCATGTCCAGTACGAATCTCCAAATAAAAGATTACACTACAATATGTCGCTAGTAATCAGGTCCTTTTAGTCATGCGACTTCAATGATTTCAAACATCACATTACATAGTTCCGAATTCGGGACCATGAATAAAATCCTCAACAGATCTGCAACTCAAATCTTCATGTTCAACATTCAAGTAACTACAACTATATCAATTACCAAAACACTACTATATTTTCAAACTGAAATGAATATGATGAAGAGCTTACCTTCAAACCCCAACAGAATATCCTCCGCACTTGTCTTCTTGGAAGCATCAGCTGAATTTGTTATCTCTTCTATTTGTTTCTCCAGCAATTCCCAAAGATCAATTTCACATTCCATGTCTTTGGCAAGAGTTGGCAGTGGAGATATGGAGAAACTAAAAGTTGTCACTGTGTCGAAGAATGCAGAAACTGTTGGATGTATATCAATGCTTTTTGTAGCTTTCTTCATAATTGAACTAGATGGGACGGTCAAAATTTCTGTAGTATCTTGGTGAAGCCACTTGACCATGAAAGTACATCTACAGTGGACCCTCTTTGAGTGTCTTACCTTAAGTACCTGTTAAATGTACATTCAGATGTAGATGGAGTCAGCAGCAGAACAAGGTTTGCGAACAAAGCACATTTTGAATATTGATTTACAGCCTATATACAGTTCCATGAACATCGTAATAGAGAAATGACAACCTGAGGAGTTTAACTGCACTGGCTTCTAATTATTCTTCAGTTCAGGGATACATTGGGATCGTACAGTTATGCTCAAGGAGGCATGTTACTAGCCTCATTCTATCTATTTCCACAGGATCGGAGTTGATGCAAACAGCTGATAGCAAGAGAATAAATTCTTCGGTAAAGAATAAGTTTGTTGGATATATGCGTATTCTATAGGTGCCTAGATGGAGAGCAAACCCCTGCACAGCAAGTATACACACAAAAAGGAACCATGAGCCTAAGAAAAAAGGAAGCCTGTTGGCACTTAAAAGAAAACCTCAGTCCCCAAAGTTGACCACGAACTCAAGAACCAGCCCCCAACTGCTGAGTGAGCATAGGGACAAATACTGTTAAACCTCCCAAGAAAGTAACTCGTACATAGTATCTGTTAAAAATTAGTGTGCTTAAGAAGACTAAAAAGAATGGAAAGGAGAGAAGGAAAAATTAAGCAGGGTTATTTGATGAAGTAAGTCATCCTTTTTGGCCAAGTACTACCCATAGCATATAAATAGCATGGTGTCAATACGTCATGCCAATTCTTGTCAAACTGGTTCATCAACACATTGGCAGTGATGCCGCCAGTTTAAATGTACTATTTGCAACACATTCCCGTCACTTTGCATATATAAAATTCTAGTATTTGCAGGTTTATTACGTGAAAGTTCACCTGGTGACCCTCTGTTGGGAATACTGCATATTAGGAGGGGAGGGGTGGAAAGCGTTGTTTTTTTAATGAGCCCATATAATATGCATACAAAGTTGTAAACAAGGGAAACAAGAGTACCTTTTCTACCTCAGCATCAAAGAAGAGACTCTTAGATTCCGACTTTTGAGTGGCAAGAACATGCTCTCCTTGCTCGATGTGGGAGCAATCATCACTTCGTAAAGGAACAGAACGAATGCGAATACGCCTGACTGCTTCTTCTCTATTCACTATGATGTCTTCCATGTCATTGGTACCGTAGTCTATGATAAGGCCAATTCCACTAGGACTGAACGCACGAATAGCGACCAAATCATTTTTACAAAAGCAGAGCTCAAAGCCAAGGCAAATGGAAGTCATAATGCAATGATACAAGTCCAAAAGCCGTGATTCTCCAAGATCTATCTCTCCACACACGTGCGCATTTCATGAGATATTTTTTACTATCCTTAACTTCTAATATTAGACTCGGTTAAATCTCGAGGTGTTTCTTCTAGCTGCATTTTCAACTTCATTTCAGCCCTTATTACACTCCTCTCTCCGTAAGATATGCCATATCTCATTACCATTATAAGAACAACTGTCACTATTCTTTTGAGCTTTATTAACTTGCCATAATCATAATGGACTTCTGTTTGACATTGATCCACACAAATCAATTAATCAACTCGGGACTTACCATAATTAACACATAATTTCATGATTTTCGAGGCCAGTAGTTCTAGTTCGATGTTAACACCATTTACATTTAAAACTATACGTTTTGGCGCTCTGCTTCCGCGCAACTTTACACCACCCAGATACTTAACTTACGAAACTTAATTACTTCACCATTTGGCGCTCCTTTTGTAGTTAACAGTCAAGTGATTGACATCCAGTAATGGTCAAAGTTAAATCATCGCCTATTCGCGCAATACAACATGAACCGAAAGCGTTTTGTTTTTTTTTTTGTTACCTAATCCAAGCTGATTGCAAATTCACATAGAAAATGCATGCAAGAAAAATAACTGTACGACCTCGTCGATTCTCGTTCCGCGATTTGCGGAGTGAAAATCGGAAGGTGCATTTCTCTAGCAGGTTTTGGCGGGAAAAATCAGAAAGAAAAAAAGCGGGATCGGCGAGAGCAAAAGCGACTGACCTGAGAGAAACTCGGCAGGGGTGCCAGGACAAGTCGTGTTTGCGCATGGCTTCGAGCTCGACGGCGTCGCTAATGGCGCTACTACTAGTACTGGCCATTGATGTGTGTGCGTGTGTGCGTGTGTGTTTGCGCGGTTCTGGAGTGATCGGAGGAGAACTGAGTGAGGCAGTGAGCAGAAAAGTGTGTGATTTGAGTACTGTTGGGAGCCGCGAAGGGAGGTGTGAGTTCAGTTGAACCGAGGGGAGTGAATTTTTTCCTGCCGCAATGGGTTTACGAATATTTTACACGGGACACGAGAAAGTTAATGGAGGAAAATACGGATCAGTATTCTCTCTTGTAATTCTTTTAATAAACTTTAGTACACTGATAGCGTTGTTAAAAGATTCCAACCACATGCTTTTTCACAGCAAAGATCGTCGCTAAAATGTCATTGGCAGCATTAATCATATGCAACTGTTCTATCCCGTGACGAGCTTTTAACAGTTGTCGTTATGAGTTCACAAACGGCGTGATATGAATACTTGACTCTGACATGATTTACAAGGAGAAAAACCGGAAGTAGAGAGACAGTCGTGTCGTATTGTCTTTCGCCAAAAAAAATTCCCTCACTTCTCTGTAAAACTCCACAATAGAATTCCGAAGGTGAGAGGGGGTGACTTAAAGCGCTCTCTTCCCTTTCATTCTTTGTTTTTCTTTAATTGTGTTATTTGTCAGTTATTTCATATGTTTTACCAGATCTATATGTTTTCCTTCTTATTATCCATACCATGACTTTTTTTTTTTTTTTGGTAGAAGAGAATTGCATTGAAATAAAGTTTAGGAGTACAGACTAGCCAGATTGGCTATACATAATAGAGCATGACTATGCTTGTCATGTAAATAAAGGCCATAAAGTACAGATACAAAGGCAGACGTACAAAATACAAAAGAAAGGAAATGCAGATCAGTTACAGCATAAATCAGTGACCCAGTCCTGGTAAACGGGAATGCGGGCATGACAAGCAAAAGCTGCTAGTGATCTGGCCTCCTTAAGATGCCTCTTCTCTGTCCTGGCGATACTGAAACGGTGCAAAGAAGAAACTACTTGACAGAAATCATACATAATAGGTGACACCGTATCAGGAACCTCTTCAATGTTGGATAGCTGTGACAAAAGAAAGTTGGAGTCAGTCATCAGTTGTAAGTGAGTAATGTGTTTCGAGAGTGCCCAGGTTGTCATCAGTAGTAGGCTTTTGGCTTGAGCCGTAAGCCAGTCCGAAGCTCGAGAAGAAAAAGCTGCAGAGCCACATCGACTATACTGTTGCGTTGTGCATGTGAGACCTATACCAATCTTCTGACGAACGTTATCAAAGGTCACTGACATAAAAACGAAAATAGGGGATAAGTGTGTACAAGTACAGGCTGCGAGGTTTAGGTGGAAAATGTGAGAGCGAGACAGCGTGGAGGGGCACGGGTTTGAGGGAGGTTGGTTAGGGCCGCTAATTTGAAAGCTAAGAATTTTGTTCAATAAGGTTTTGATGTCAGAAATTACGAGGATTGGATTGAAAACCGTGAGCCGAAAAATGCAGTGATTCCTATGGATCCAGATGCACCAGATAGTAGTTAGTATAGAGAAAGTTTGTGTTCTATGCTTGCTTTTATTTTTTGATTTTAGAAGCCAAGCTATGAGCCATTCTCTGAAAGGTCGAGAGATGTTTGCAGATCTGATTCCGGCAGGGCCACCAAACCAGACTGGGCGAACCACCGGGCAGGAGAGGAGGAGGTGATCAAGTCTCTGGTTCCTCATGGCATAATGGGCACAGTGGCGTGGCTGATATCTTGAAGCGGTGAAGTTTTCTTTGAAGGGGAAGTCTGTCCCAGAGGGTCTGCCATAGGAGAATTTTAAATTTTTGAGGTATTGCAAGATTCCACAGGATCGACCAGATTTTTGAATTTTCCCCAATGATTTGCCGCAAACCTTCGCTACGATTGTCAGTGGTATGTGCCGGGTAGGCTTTTTCATAAGCAGAGGCGACTGAGAAGTTACCCGTTGATGTATGTTTCCAAACTAACTGGTCAGATATTTGGTTCGGGGAGAGATGTATAGCCAGTATTTTCGAAATTAGGGAAGGAGTGAACCATTGATTGAGTGTTCGTTTATCCCAAGAACCGTTAATAATAAGATCACTGACAGTGCACGGAGGCGTAGACTCTCCTCTAATCGGAATACTTGGTTTACCGTCAATGTGAGGGATCCAGTCATCTTGCCATATCTGGATTTGAGTCCCTGTTCCGACTTGCCATCTGAGACCTTCTTTGATTAATTTTCTACCGGCTATGATACTACGCCATCCTGAAGAGAAATTGCCCTGATCTGGACTAAGAAGGAAGTTAGAGTTATGGCAATATTTCCCCAATAATTGTTTAGCCAAGAGCGACTGAGGATCCGTCCACAACCTCCAACTAGTTTTAGCTAACAGGGTTCTGTTAAAAAGATTTGTATCCTTGAAACCGAGACCTCCGAAATTTTTTGGAGCGCAAAGGGCCTGCCAGTTGATCCAGTGAATACCATGTTTAAGTGCCGTACCAGACCAAAAGAATCTACCAAGGATTTGGTTTATCTTTTTGGTAACGTACCGAGGAAAAAGACAGATTTGCATGTGATTTAGGAGTAGGGAGGTTAGCACCGAAGATATGAGAGTTGCACGTCCCGCTTTGTTTAGAAGACACCCTTTCCATCCTGCACATCTAGCTTTAACTTTGTCAATGATGGTATGAAAATATAACTTTTTGTGAGTGATAATATCCAGTGTTGTGCCAAGGTACTGTCCAAAAGAATCCATTTTTTGAAACCCCAACCAGCCCTTGATATTGTTGCCTTCATCTATGGTAGCATTTGGGCTAATGGTGAGAGAGGATTTTTGAAGATTTATTTGTTGTCCTGAGACTGCACAATATTGTTGGAGAAGTTGCGTCAATCGACTGCAAGAGACTTGGTTCAATTTGGTGAAAATGCATATTATGCACTGATCTATTGTGCCATTTGGTGGGTTTCTTATAGTATTGTTTGGATTCTAGAAGGATGGCGGTGGGGTAGGACCGTGATTTGACGGCCGTGGCCGATTTGGTGGGGTGAGATTATGGTGGTCGGCAATGGTTGCAATGGCGGCCCAATCCTGATGAATTTGTAACTAATGCAATTTGTGATTTGTGACAAATTTTATTACCGTATAAGTTCGATCTCAGATGAATTCACCATTTTTATTCATCTTAATACTACCACGTTACCACCATAGCTATCTTCATCGTCAATTCTAGAAATGAATGGTTGTCGTGCTTCATTCATGCGGCTGTTGTGTGGTTGTAATGGTTATGGCCAAACTAGATCTTTTGGGTGAAAGAGAGAAAAAGAACCCGTATAGAGAAAGAAGCAGGCGAGGGGTAAATATGTCACTGGCTACTAACCGCCCCTCTTTAAGGCGGTTAGGAGAGGTGACTTAAAAAAAAAAATCTCAGCCATCCACATTGTGGTGTGGACTGCCAGATTAGAATTAGAGAAATAGTAATTTTTCCACATATAGATGTGGATCGACTGTATATATTTGTTCCTCTTTCTTATTTTTATGCGCTAGAAGCAACTTTGTTGTTTTTGAGATAAAACAGCATAGAACATTGTTTGAAAGATTAAACCCACCCCAACAACCCCCCCCCCCCCCCCTTCACACTTTTATGCTCACTGCCTCACTCACTTCTTCTCCAATCACTCCGGAAGTGTGTGCGCACACCCCACTAATTTTTTGTGTTTGGACTTCCTCAACTCTTTTCTCATGCATTGATATTTGTGTTTGGATTTCCCCAACTCTTTATATTGGAAGGCCATGTTGAGCACGTCTAAATCGACTCCAAGAAAACTCCTATTTTTACTGCATGTACCTAAAGATGAACACATCTCGAATCATCGACGTAATCACTGTCAATGCCTTGGACACCTGTGTTGCCTTTACTTCTATAGGCGTGTGTATTTGGATGCGAAGATATGAAATTGATAAATTTATGACCACGGTCGTACAGTTGCGGTGACGACTGTATTCTCGACCAAATTATGCCCGCCATAGGTTGAGTCATTTTTCCGAAGTCCAGAACATTCCCGTGTTTTCACCCATTTAAGTGAACTCGGATGCAACAAAATATGTACGAGCGAAAGGGGAATTCGTCCTCCATGGCATTCATAAACCGCTTATCTTCATTTTGTTGCCAAAAACTGTATCTTTAGTGACACTTGGAATTTTGGTGACAAAATTGCAACGGCGGAGGTCCAATCTAGTGCACTGCTCACGCTTGGAACCTCTCTCCTCGTCGCTTCTTGCCTCCTTTCAAATTGATTTTTGGGATTGTGGGGTGCAGGGGTAGCTGTCCGGTAGCCGTAGGCCATTTCGGGGTAATAATTTTTCACTTGTTTCTCCTGCTTTTACTTTCTAGCTAGGTTTATTGAAGTAAGCTACCTGTGGTGTCCTTGAAGAGGGAGGGAGAGAGACCTCTTTTGTCTAGGTTTTCGCCTCTGGATTTAGTTTCCCCTTCTAGCGGCAGAATTTCATTTGTGCTTGAAGTGACAGTAGAAGGTTGCAAATCCTATGGTGATAGGGACTGCTTTGTGTTGTGATTTCAAGAATGACATGTTTACGCTTGATTCGTGCGGGGCTTGCAGATTTGTTTCCGGTTGTCTTCTCAAGTTTAGTGCGTTTAGAATTTTGATGATTCTTACTTTATAATAGTCATGGATGTCGTGACTATGTTTAGAAAATTTAAAGCCAAAAAGGCCAACTTGATACAACTCCTGCAACTATATATTTATCGATGTTATTCTCTCGTTTACCAAAAAAAAAAATGACAAGAACGATAACTAGGCTACGCAAATTGCATACATGTAGAAAGGTCAATTATGGGTCATAACTTTGGCTAATTTTAGGGGCTTAGAGTATAATGGCACGTGGATGAGATTCAAGAATTGATATCAACACTCCATTTTTTACTGCCTATACTCGACTTTCATTGCCAAAAATCCAAAAATGTCACTAAAGATAGAGGTTTTTGGCCACAAAAAAATAAAAAAAATGAAGTTAAGCGGTATAAGAGTGGAGGAAGAATTTCCCTTATGCTCGAACATATTTTGTTGTGTTCGAGTTCACTTAGATGGGCGAAAGATGTATGACCATGCTCTGGACTTCGAAAGATGACAACCTATGGCTCTCGGCGCCACAATCGTATGACCATGGTCCCAAACTTATCAATTTCAAATCTTGGTATCCACACACACACAGACGTACAGAAGTAAAGGCAACATAGATGTCCTAGGTCAGTGACGGTGACTAGGTCAACGATTCAAGGTGTGTTCATCTTTAGGAACATGCAGTAGATATAGAAGTTTTCTAGGAGTCTGATTTAGACCTGCTCAACATGGCCTTCCAATATAAAGTGTGGGGGAAGTCCAAACACAAATATTAGTGCATGAGAAAAGAGAACTGCAACACACTTCAAACCAAATGGAGAACCCAAGAAGGCCTGTTCAAATACCAAGGTTCAAGTTAGAACAAGTAACTAGATACTAGTACAGGATTTGGTACTTGAACAATGAGAAAGAGGAACGAGAGCGAACGCAGGTGTGAGATGGAACCTTACATTTGACCCAAGCATCATCAAGTGACAGCAGTCCTCTCTTGCTAACAAGATAAATCCCAACCACGGCAACAAGGACACCAGCACAACATTGCAAGAAGCAATAGCAGCAGATCAGAACATCTCCTGGGATTTTCTCACACAACGGCTAACCCTCTTCTTGAATTCATCTCTCTTCTCTCTCCATTCTTTCTGTAATATGGAAGATAAAAGACAACCAACCAAGGGCATGTCACCAAGTTACTTCATTACAAACACAAAATGATCACCAGAATGTCCATTTAATATGCTTGACAAGAGTTCAAGAAACACCATTGAAAACACCTAGAAAGCGAAACATCCTAGTGTAAATGGTTATTCTTTAGGGTTTGGTGTGCAAAACACTTTTGGTCCGAAAATGACCCCCAAATACTCAGTCGCAAACTCTCTAGAAACATAGGTGCATATGTGGTCACAGGTGTGTGTGGACGCAAATAGTTGTACATAGATAGAAATTTGGGTAGGACCTCACTCCATTCCTCTTACATTTTCTTTTAAATTGTGACACTTGTAATTAGCAACATATTTCAAGACAGAGAAGATGGACTGAAGGCACTGCCAAAATCAACCGTACAATGACTGACATCAGATATTGTACTTATCCAGGCAATCAAAACTATATGCAAGTCTTTCGGTTTCCAGGGCAGGTAAAGAGGTTGCTTTTGAAGATCAGAGGTAAACTTGGTTTGAAGATCTAATAGAAGTTTCCAATTCTATGAAGTGGCACTTCTACAATGCTTTTAGGTGACTGCGTAAAGATTGTCGCAAACTACTTTGAATTATTGTGATGTTGGGCATGCGAGCAAAACCTGCCTAGATCTCATCGAGTGAGAGTTGAGAGATACTGGTCAAATCAGAGAGTTGTCGAGACCTACTGACATGTCCACTCCGAATTAGCAGAAGATGTTTTCTTCCTCTTTTTCTGGGTCTACTTAATTCGAGTATCATTTGTCCTGGACAAAATATGACACTTGATTGCTTAAGTGACACTTGATTGCTTAAGTATCCCTTGGCTTAGCTTAGGACAACCAATGAATTGTCTGAACTGGAATTCCCCTTCCCCCCAACCCCCACCTGGCGCCCCAAAAAAAAAAGAACAAAACACACGCACAAACACGCTCACGCAACACCCAAAAAATTGATAAAGAAATGCACAATAGGTGAAATTACAAACAGGCTATTCTTTTGGTCACTTACCGCAGCATCAATATTTGCAGGTGATTCGTCATTGGGACATGAAAGCATTGAAATGATACTTAAGACTATGCTTTCGACCTGCAACCATAAATGGCAAGTATCGTTACTTAATCATCAATATTGGGAAAGAAGAAATGATAATGGAATCAGGTACAGAATCCATATGGTGTATGATATCAAATTGCAGGGTTTGTATGCTTGAGATTGAAAAAATAAATAGCTGTAAGACAACATAAGCATAACACAGGATGCAACTTTGTTTGAGCCATTAGGTGCACTTAAAAGAACATCTTAGAGGTCATACATATCAAACCATGTTTACCTAGCACGATTTGGCGTCACAGCTTCATCTGATTATTATTTTACAAACAAGAGAGCTTTTGTTCAGGTGACTATCTTACTATGCTCATGTTACGCACAAATCTTATCTGATAAGAGCTAGAAATGGTAAATGAATGATATTACTACCGTATGGACAGGTGTCCAGCGCTCACTTGCAAGCTCATAACCATTTGGATCATCACCAGGAGGATGCAGAATCGATATACAAACTCGCCCATCGGAATAAACTGCAGTTCAGAAGTAACGTAAGTAGTTGCTTCAGTAAAAAAGCACAAAGTTTATATGGTTAACCATAAAACTAACCATTGGGATGCCACATCTCTGAGGTAAACCTCACAGTTGGAGGACTGTTTGGGTAGTTAGACGGAAAGGTCATGATTGCGTTGAAATATCCCCCATCACTACAATTAGATAAGCAGATCCATGTCATTGTTCAGCACGAGGAGAACACAGCAATGTTATACTATAAAAGACAAGTATCCTACAATATCGACCAAGCAACTAATTCAGGATAAGAACACTAGCAAGACTCCTTTCCAAGATTTTATTTTCCTTCCTACCCATCCTACAACTAAATTCCCAGCTTGTGACTGCCTTTGTGTTCTCTGAATCTCTTTATGATTCAACTGGTTGGAGGAAGGAAATATTACGAGGAAAAGGCAGGAGAGAATCATGTACTTAGGGGAGAGCAAAAGATAAGCTTGCGAGTCGTCTTACATAAGAATGTCATCCTCACCAAATAGAACACTTTTAATGAGATTTCATGATGACATATAACATGATTAATACATCTAGGTTGGATATGAATTTTAATCACAACTCTAATGACATGAAAAAGTGTATATACTAGCCTCGTGAAAGATGGATCTGAACTAACCTCGTGAGTGGAAATATATGGGTTTCTACATTCATTTATCACTTCCCTTTACAATTACCATACCCCTTCATTCTAATTCCTATGATTTTATTGTGTAAAGCCTTAGATCATGGTACCCTCAATCCAAACAACAGAAATCCTAATTTTAAATCATAAATTTATTTCGTTTCCCATCAAATCCATTCAATCTAAATGCAATCTTGACCACCCAGTTCCAGACATATATTACTCGATCAAAGAAACTGAAAAAATGTCACCCCCCATGAAGCAAAATAAAATCTTTCGCTCCTATTGGGATAGAGATCTCACTAGAGAGTATCAGAAGGTCCGATAATGGTTACACTCCACTCAAAAACATTGCTTTCATCAACCAACCCAGCAGAGAACCCATCCACTGGCTTCTTGCAAAGATCTGAAAGAGACACATAAACAAAGATCATCCATCACTGAAACAAACTAAACCAATAAAACCCAACACAAATTCCCTTGTGCGTACGCTATATCTGACCTTTGAGCTGCTTTTGAAGAAGAAGGCTTGCCTGAGATGATGAACCCATCTCTCAACAGAGGAAAATGAGAAAAAGAGAGAACCTCTGGTTTTGACTTTGGAAAGGGCGTTTTCTTTCTGGTCTCTCTTTCCTCCTCTTCCTGATGCTGTGCAAGCGAAGAAGGGTAACAGTTACTTGGTTTGTGCTATTTGTAGGCCGAGGGAAGAGATCAGGTTCAGTGTTTCCAAGAAAGCTATTTTTGTGCGGGCACATGGGTGATGGGTGATTCTTTCTTTACCGACAAAACGAGTGACGACCCACTGCCTTACAAATTTAAGACAAGTAATAATGCTAATCCGTATCCCGCTAGTGGCCGAAGTGATCAGATTCGCCTAAAATTCAGCAAGGCTACCCTGCATATAATCTCCTAACATTTACTGTAACTTTTAGCAAATATAAAATTTTGACTTTATACTTTTAGCAAATAGAAATTTGACTTCTTATTTTGGTCATTTAAAGTTTTAAGTTTTGACGTTTTAAATTTAAAATAGTCTTACCTTAAAGTCACAAATTTGTCAAAATTAAATGGACACTCGTGTGTGTATTTAACGCAAATTCTTTCGAGGCAAAAATATTCATCCCCTTTTCAGATATTCTCTCACCTTATCTTCTCAATCAAACCCACCGCAACAAATACAAACCATCACTAGCACCACCTACCACCATAATTGCCATCAACCGTTAAACCTATAACAGCCATATCTAACTGTTAAACTCGACATTGTTATAAGACTCACTATTTCAGTAATCAACCGCGAAACCATGGCATACAGCATCTCCATCTACCAAACCCACCACTACAACAATACTCATAAATTGTCATCACCCTCGTTAAAACCTCCACTTGATTAAAATACAAAACCCACCACCACACTCATTATTGCCTTCAAAACCAATTTAGCTTGATAGAAAAGTTAAATAGATAGATAACTGTTTTACTAAGAATAATAAAACTTGAATATAATGCAGTCTTTTATATGGGCATGAAAAGACTGTCTTGCAAGATACATACTAGAGAGTTCTAAAAGAATTAGGACAGCTATAGAGTGACACAGGGTGACAGAGAGTAGAAAATTGCATTGATATATTAGTTAAGAGAAGAACAAGCTTGAGTTTGGAGGTTAAGTTCGAAGCGATTTTTTGTGCTACCTACATTAAGTGAGATTCCAGTTGAGGTCATAGCATGAAGGGTCGATGCATAAGATTCTAGATCTAAAGTGAGGTCTAGCGACCTAATGAAATGGAAGTCCCTAGCATGGTCCCACGAGGAAGGTCCAACAACCTAAGACATGCTCGGCACCACAAAGTAAAATAGTCCGACAACATAAGGTATAGTGTCATGGGGTGAAGTCAAGCAACACAAATTAAGAGAATCTAGCGATAAAAGGATAGCATCCCATGCGAAGTCTATCAACAACACGAGGAAAAGAGCCTCGGGATGAAGTTTGATGAATATGAAGGTCTTGGGGTGAGGTCTGATGACGAAGGAAAAAAAATCTAGAGGTGCAGTCCGACAGCCACGGTCATATAAGTCAGTGGACAAGGTATGACAACTAAGAAATTGAATACTAAATACAGCAAAGAAGTCCAACGACATAAGAAAACAATCTTGAGACAAAGTTTGGAGACAAAAAAAAAATCTGCGCACAAAAGTCTGGTGATAGAAGGCAAAAAGGTTCAAATATGAAGACATGAGAACAAGTTGTCCCAAAATGAAGAAGATTTTCGGTAACCTAAAAAAAATGAGGTCATGAGGAAGAATATGTCGAATGACCAAAGAAATAAGGTCCAAATGAAGATGTCTGCAACCTAGCCGATGGGAGGTCATCGGAAGATGTTCGCCGATCTTACGAGAAAAAGGAGAATGAAGTGTGGAATCAAGACAAGAATAATTCAGAGTTTCTTCTTTTCAAATAAAATGTTGTGTAAGGTTGATGGAAATATCAAAGAGAATTGGGTAATGTTAAGCGTTGTCTGGTCCAAAAAGTATAAGAAAGTTGTAAGTAAGATGGGCCGAATTAAAGTGTCATAGGTGAAATAAAGGGGAAAAAATGGGCTAGAATGAAAGGACATAGAACATTAGGCTAGATGATTCCCAGCTAAAGAATGTCATAAGTATTTGGGCAAGTAAGAGGTGGAAAGGAAAATGAAAGGTGGTCTATTAAGCAGTTAATATGGATGCAATAACGCTAGGAACAGTTGTGACAGATCAGCTATTGGCAGAAGGCATTGATAGACGCGCTGGTTGGGTGGTAATAGTGACAAGGACTTTGAAAATGACTAGAAGATCGCTTATGAGGAGATATGATCAACGATGAGGTAGATGAGCTCTAATGGATCCCATGAACGTTGGTTTTGCTAAAAAACAATGGGTAGGAGATATAGGGGATTAACTAGGGTTAAGTTGTTTAGAAGCAAGGTTGATAAGGGTGGATTTTATAGCATAGAGTTGCAGCTATGGTAATTGAGGTTAATAGAAAGTGGTAGGAACGGTGGCGGAGTTGCAGGCTAAGGGTAAGATAAAAGGATTGGTCGTGGTGGTTATGATTAGCAATAACAAGTATGGCAAGAGACAGGGTAGGTTGATGACGGCTCACCACGAAGTTAATGATGCTGATGGGTTTTGACTCGGAGCATCGAGCTTGAGCATCTGAGTTCATGATGGTTTATTGGCGCAGATATTGAGGTGCGCGGCTAGCTGTCTGCGACAATTGATGGTCAATATTTGGACAAATTAAGGAAAATCATGACTATAGTGTAAATTATAAGGTCAGCAAAAAGACCGAGGAAGGTCGGCAAAGGGCCACAGTGTGATATCCAGCTAAGCTGCTTGAACAAGAATTGAAATGGGAAGAATTGAGATCCCATGTACCAAAATAACTAAAAGATGAAATAATAATATAAAAAAATTGGTCGAGCAGAACTGAAATCCTGAAGCAAAGAAGGAGAAATAGAAAGAAAAAAAAAAGAACACGAGTTAGTTGGGCAAACATGACTTGGTTCTGCCTATTGCCAAAAGTCGTCCACTAGAATTTGCAGAAGCGATTAAGAGAAACTCAAAATGGCATATCATATCGCTCTGATACCATGATATAAAAGGTATATGAAAAGATAATTGTATTACTAAGAATCTTAAAACCAAGTACAATAAAGTCTTTATATACGCATGAAAAGACTATCCCACAAATAATAAAATACTGAGTCCTACAAGAAGAATCAGGAGAGTTATAGAATATTTTAGACTTAGGATAATAAGGAATAGAAAATTGACATGTTAATGTGTTATCTAACATAGCCCACCACTAGAATTCAACAACACGGATATTGGGTTTAGTGTTTGGCGAAGATGATGCCTATGGTGGGTTTAGTAATCAGAGATGGCAGATAAATTCGATAATTGAAGAAGGCTATTGTGAGTATGGTTGTGGGGTGGTGAGTTTAGTTATTGGATATGGTCGTGTTGTGAGTTCAGTGTTAGGTGACTCGATTGTTAGTATGGTGGTGATAGTAAGTTCAATATTATAGATTGGCAAGGCACAAGGAGAAGAAATAGATGGTGCATTGTGATAAGGGTTGGGGGCGATGGTGTATTGGGATGATAGGAATTTGGAAAAGAAAGAATATGCAGAAGAAATAAAGGAAAAAAGAAAGAAAGATTATAAATAGCCAATCAAATGTTGACATGTGGTTGGGCTTTACATTTTCATTTATATCCTTAAATTGTTTAACTAGATTGTTGCTTGTGCATTGCATGTGCTAAATTCTCCAGCTATTTTAACTTCAGTTCAATTTTAGATTCAATTGTAACTTTTTCATAACGTTAGGGTTTTAAATACCTTGAATAAAAGTTTAAGATTCCATTTGTCAAAACTGTAACCCTTAAATAAGTCATTCGCAATTTAGCCATTGAGTAATGCTCTCTTCAAACATCATTTTCTCCACACTTTCGTTAAGTGTGTCACTTTCTCCACACTTTCACTGAGAGTGTCACTTGATAGTTCATTTTTCGTTATCATTTTCACTCGTGATACAATTACTCCACATCTTTCTTGTTCAGAAGAAGAAATATAAGTGAATTTGGCTAGTACTAAGGGTAATAGCTAGATTTGCGATGGTGGAAAGGTGGTTTTGACCGGCTAATTGGCTCTCTAGTCCATGTAAGAAAAGAGTCTCTTACGCCACAACATTGTCAGCGTCTTTGATCACGTGTCAAACGAGTGCAAGCATAGGGAACTATCATTGTGCCATATAACG
Organism: Escallonia rubra; assembly: GCA_033065855.1. Lineage (NCBI taxonomy): Eukaryota > Viridiplantae > Streptophyta > Magnoliopsida > Escalloniales > Escalloniaceae > Escallonia > Escallonia rubra. The sequence goes on along the minus strand of JAVXUO010002240.1, from coordinate 57,176 downwards.
TAGTTTTTATCCTATTTGGTTCCCTTCAGTATTTCAACGTCCTGTTTAGATGCTTGAATATCATGCCATCAGACTTCTATGTCAAATCATGAGCACACTCGATATATATAGTTAACGGCCATACAAACATATCGTGTGATTCAACCCTAAAAGGCGTGACTCCAATAATCATGCAAAATTTGCCGAGGACCATGCCTTGTAGATCCATAATTTTTTCTTCTTTCTTCTAATATCACCAAGTAAGGGGCTGTACGTTTACACTTTTTGTTTTGTGTATTTGTACTGTGTTTTCATTTTCAATAATTTTGTATCCAATCACAAATTATGATTGTGTACTTTTATTTTTTTCACCACTTTTTTGTATCTACTTATTTTTGTATGTTTACCATTTTTATTTCTGTTTTTATTACTGTTATCACCATTTTCTCGGTATTACCCTTACCGGCAATAACGTTATGTCTTTCCTCCTTCCAGTTCTTCCTACCGACAGCCAGTCCTTCCAGTTCTTCCTACTGTCATCCTTCTTTCTTAACGCTCGATCCACATACCCTAAATAACTCACTCCCCCTCTCAAAACAAACACACACACACACAGTAGTGTTGCAGATCAGACAATTCAACCACCACCGGTGGCTTGGATTCAACTAATTCACAATGGCTGAGAGTGAAAATGTCTCTCGTCTTAGTCACGAAATGGACAGCCTCCCAAGAAAGACAGAGACAGTAGTGTTGCAGATCAAACAATTCAACGCCACCGGTGGCTTGGATTCATCTAATATCTTCTCTTGATCGGGGTCCTTCTATATATGCTGAATTTATGACTTTGTGTGAGGGACCGACACTTCGAGAGATGTACGACTGCGACAAGAGGGGTTCCAACCGCCACAGAAATTGTCTGACCGCCACAGCGCAATTGTACGACTGCAGCAATTGTCCGACCGCCACAGCGTCGACCAGGAGAGAACATAATTCAACCACACCGCCACAGCGCTGACAAGAGGGGTTCCAATTTCAAGCCAGGCCCTTACCCTTGCTGATCCGAGTTTTTTTGCAGTGCAGCGGCCGAACTAACCCCGGTTCCCTATTGTTCTATTCCCGCCACGAGAAAGACACACAGAAGATGTATGCCCACCGCGCGGGGATGCTTTCGTGATGATCTGCTTTCAGCCACTCGATCGGAGCTTACAAGCATTAGAGAGAGAAACTGGAGATTGTAACTTCCGGTATGGGCATCAAAAGTGAAAATAGAGAAAACTGGAGAGAGAGAAAAGGGCGAATATCTTCTTTGCCAAAGGGAAAGGGTGAACAGTAGTGGGGTCATTCTTCTCTGACATGAATTCATCCCTCTCGGAAAAAGGTGAAAACAAGGTGCTTTCCCTTTTTTTGACACTATTTGAATTTTGTATCCGTAACGAGTATCTAAAAAGATAAAAGTACAAAAAAACATATTTTTGTCATCATTACAAAATTAGAGTACAAAAAAAGATAAACTTATGCTCCCTAAGTAATTTTGGATTTGAATTGATGCTTGCAACACAAATACTATTTTAAATTAGTATAATCTATATATATATCTATATCTATATCTATATCTATATCTATACTACCTATAAAAGTACCAATCTTGTAAATCTTTTTATTCCATTTTTGTCCTTCGTTTACCACTCTAATAACAATCTTATCATTTAATAATTACTACTCCATTATTACCCTACCCTTTCATAAATACTACTCCATTATTACCCTACCCTTTCATAAATACTATTGTTAATTACTAATTATGTAATCATTTTGGTGTTACCCTCCGTTAGTTATTTCAATAACAATTTTACCTTCCCTAATTAGTTTTTTTGTACTGTGTTTAAGAAACATTACGTTATAAATTTAATCTAAATCAATATTTACATATTGGGAAACAAAATATGTAGTTGTTAAAAATATATTTATATATATGTATGCGTGTGTGTGGGTGTATGCGCACGCGCACTACCTCTAAAAGTATAAATTTTAATAATTATTTTTTGACGATTATGTCTTCCGTTAATTACATTCTTACCCTTATTTTATTACTCCTTTTTAGATTTTGATAAAATTAAAATAATATTGGGTAATGAATCTATTTTATACATTGATTGAAAAATGAAAAGTGTGATGAGAAAGAAAAACATAACAAAAAAGTTCCTTTATTATATTCTTTCAATTTAGTTAAAATAAAATTAATATTAGATATTGACCTGGTTAATGAGAATTGTAATTTTCTTTCTTCATTTTAGGTTAGTAAACAATTAACCAACTCAAAAACTAAAAATCGAAAACAACATAAAGAAACTATAAAATATGTGAAAAATCAATTAAGAAACAGAAAAGTGTTAGGAAAACAAAAAAAAAGGGTTAAATAAAAAAACAAGGCTCAACTATGGTGCAAATTTGAATTGAAAATATGTTCGGTTATTGCAGTTGAAGACTGAGTGTTTTGTGTTTCTTATTGATGAAACATAAAGGACCTGGTCTTGAAAATTACAAATCTTAACCATTAACTAATTTAATAATTTACAAAAATAAAGACGTAGATTCATTCTTTTAAGTTCTCTATTTGCTTTTATTTTCAACAGTACATCAAACATTTCTTCAATCCAAAACTTACAAAGAATATTTTCAAATATTGAATTGATTACAATTGCGATCATCAAATAACATTTCTTCTAAAAAATTCACAAAAAGTTGAGAACATAATTGAATTATATTATTTTTTATCCCAAGTAAGATAATAATATCACCTCAAATATTTCTCTCAACTATATTCTCGTGCAAAGCACGTGCTCTATACTAGTTTGATCTAAATTGCGCTATTTAAATGCTATGGAGCCTATACCTTTTGGATGTTGTCGGCTGATTCTTCCATTCTCCAAAACTCAAACCCACTCATAACAAGGAGACGAGTCCAACTTTGCCAGCCCAATTTGAAGTTCACACGGATGATGGTGTCATCCCAATAACCACAATTTCCAGATTGTGGGCCACTGCACGTCTAACACAAAGATATTTTCACATTTTCTCCGCTGAGTGCAATTTTTTATGTTAAAATTGTATTCAACATGTTCTTAACTAGATTAGGTTCCCCTTTTCATTTTGGTTGGAGTAAGTAAATAACATGAAGCAAAGGACAGGTTTTTTAGAATATGCTAATTTTTAATGTTAATAATCATTTAAAAGTTTCTACAAGTGCATCAAATTTCCCAAACTAAATTTCATCGCTCAAGACCCTTTTCGCAAAAATAAGGAAATGAACCAAAATTGTTAAAAAGATCCTACCGTTACCATATGCCAACACTCTCCGCTCTGCAAAAAATTGCCGCAAATGAGTGGGTTCAAGTCTTAGAGGCACGCGTCAACATAAAGGTAGAATGGGTCTCATGTGTTTATTATTTTTATTTTCTGTTTTTGTAATGATGATTAAAAGATTCCGTAAACTCTTATAATTTTTTGTTTTCATTTCTAATAAATTACACAAACAATGACAAAAAAAAATGAATAATGAGACCCATGAGTTCATAGAAAGACGTTTGACCGTCATGGAATGCACGATGACATCGAAAAGCCGTCCTTGCTAATGTTAAAAAAGTTAGGTATTTTCATCTTTTTTTAACCAGAATTAACTTTATATCAGGAAAAAGAAAAGAAGATCAATATTCTGACATAATCATCACTGTTTCCTATCTCTCTCTCTCTCTCTCTCATATATATATATAAACATAAATATGTCTGTCGGTGTATGTGTGCATGTATATATAAGTACCACCACAACAACACAAAAAAGAACTAGGCCTCGCCACAGTATTACCACAAAAAATCAGGGCTCACCACAGTAGCTACCACGGTCACCTCTAAGCACCTCAAACCCCGTTTTCTTCGTCTATGTCGTCACCACATAGCCACGATAAAACTACCAGTACGCTAGATCGGTTCTCCATAACACATCGGGACGCCCACACAACCACAATTGTAACACCATATATCTTCAATTGCAACCCACGACCGCCAACTAACCACCATGACACCATTTTAAACAAAAAGAACATATATATGATAAGTGAAAGCTATATTCCGTCATAACACCTCGAATTTGGGTGCCGCCAGAGATAGAGATTGTAGTGCCCAAGATGGATTCTTCACCCTCGAATCATCCAATAATGAAGGACGACCCTTGCTTGTGGCTTCATTTACCACAACACCTAACACCGTATAGAAGGAAGTTGCTGATGGTGGTGGCAGACATTGGGTGCTTGGGGCGGCGAATCTCATCGGGAAATGGAAGAAGAGTGGAGTTGCATCTGACTAGAGTGTGCCATCTAGCTGACAATTTGAGGGGTTTTATGGGTATTAGGTACCTTCAGATATAAATAGTAAGGGCATTTAAGGGAAACAACAAACAAAGTTGCTATACAATAGAATTGAAAATGGCATAAGTACACAATTTGGTTAAAAAAAGGTAGCTACGAAAAAGGTAAAAGCATACAAGCATATTTCTAGCTGATAAAAAAAATTGATAAAAATATAAACTCGAAATGAAAACACCTCACGAAAATGATAAACGGACACGCCTTAATTATATTTTAAAAAATGACAAGTTTTTTTTTAAAAAATTTTCCAAAAAATTTTTTGAAAGAACTGCATTTCATATATATATAACCCGCAGGGGGAGGGGGAAGAAAACTGGAAACCTCGAAGGTCCTTGCCAACTCGACTACCCTTTGAGTTATAAAAAAAAAAATGACAAGTTAGCTACAACATTTATCGCTCTTTAGACCAAAAAGGTGCCAGCCAATTAGGGAAGGCAAGAAGTAAAAGGGAAGTACATAACATGACCGCCCTTTTTCGTGGAAACTATATGGAAAGAATCCAAAACCGTTGAATTACTACAGAGATCCTACGGTCACTACGCGCGTTAGGGTTTCGAACATTCTGGAAACGCAATTCTCTTATAAAAACAGACACACTCGCCTCCTTCCCTACAACAAACCCTAGATCTCCCCTCTCCTCGACTTCTCAACCCCTCTTTCTCTCTCTCTACTCCGACCAGCCGTGTCAAGCAGCAGAAGTAGCCGGAATCCATGGCCGGGAAGGGAGAGGGACCCGCGATCGGGATAGATCTCGGCACGACCTACTCGTGCGTCGGCGTGTGGCAGCACGACCGTGTCGAGATCATCGCCAACGACCAGGGCAACAGGACGACTCCGTCTTACGTCGCCTTCACCGACTCCGAGAGGCTCATCGGCGATGCGGCGAAGAACCAAGTCGCCATGAATCCAATTAACACCGTCTTCGGTAAGGTTTTAGCTCAGTATGGATCTCTTTGTGTTATTGCCTATGCGCGTAGATCTAGAATGTTTGGTTGGTTGCAGATCTTGGCTGTGTATGTTCTTTACCCGTTGAGGGTGTGTAAATTACTGCTGTGTGTGTTATGTGCTTTGCTTATTGCTGCCGAGTAGCTAGATCTGGTATGTAGAGAGCAGGTCGTATGTACTTGCTACTTCGTTTAGTTGCAGCACAATGACAGTGTTGTTGTAACTAGATCTGTTAATGCATGTTCTTGCTGTGTGCTACTTAGCTTTGTTGCGGCATGACGTGTTTTGTCGTAACTAGGTCTGCCGGATCGTGTTATAATCATGATTGTAGATTTTGATGTTAAGGTTTAGTATATGATGCATATTGTGAGAGCCGGGTGTTTTTATTTCCAATCTTTCCGAGCTCAATTTGTGGTGTTGGTCTGGCACCCAACCTTAGTTTGTAGATCTCTGTTTGTTATATAAAGCTGCTATGGCCAGTCTGTCATTTTGTGCCAATGGGTCCCTCCAGTAAGTCTATTGGAATTGGCTCTGGTGTTGGCCGAAGCTAGCGCTAGGTAGCCGGGATTTATATTCACATAAATGAGAAGTACATAGGAAGAAGAATTGGATCTGAGAGCGTTTGTCAATATAATTTGATTACCGATTTGAAATAATGTGTCAATATGATTTGGTTATCTATTTGATACAATTGATGTCAATATGATTTGATTACCTATTTGAAATAATTTACTTCAAACCATTGGATTACTTGAAAGTTGAAAAGTTCTAAGATTCCTTGTGGAAGAATAATCAGTTAACATTGCATGTGTTTATTAGTAATGATTTTTCAAACTGAAAGGAGTTACATGTAGATGTAATCATGTGATTATGCAGGGTTTTAGAACTTGTGAAACCAGATGAGGAGTATGGATTTACTTTTCCTCACGACGGTCGTCTGAGACATCTTGATGGTGTCCCTAACTGATGTATTGATCCAAATTCTGATGGATTTCAGTTTATAATGTATGTTCACTTAGTCAAAATGTAGCCAAATTAATCACTCGCATGTGTATTAATCCAAATAGATTAATGATTACTTTTTTTTGTCATAATTTGAACTGTAACCGATAGTTTCACATTAGTTTATAATATTTGCTTTTTGGTTATTGTGCATGTTCTAATATTTTTTTATGCATGTTCTAATATTTTTTTACGTAATTCCTAAATTTGCTTTTATAGATGCCAAGAGATTGATTGGCAGAAGATTCACTGATTCCTCTGTCCAGAGTGATATCAAGTTGTGGCCATTCAAGGTCATTCCTGGACCTGGTGAGAAGCCAATGATTGTGGTCAGCCACAAGGGTGAGGAAAAGCAGTTTGCTGCTGAGGAGATATCTTCAATGGTTCTGATCAAGATGCGTGAGATTGCTGAGGCCTTCCTCGGTTTGACTATCAAGAATGCAGTGGTCACTGTCCCTGCGTACTTCAATGACTCACAGAGACAGGCCACCAAGGATGCTGGTGTCATTGCTGGTCTTAATGTGCTACGTATCATCAACGAGCCCACTGCTGCTGCCATTGCTTATGGTCTTGATAAGAAGGCTACAAGTGTTGGTGAGAAGAACGTCTTGATCTTTGATCTTGGTGGTGGTACTTTTGATGTGTCTCTTCTCACCATTGAGGAGGGTATCTTTGAGGTGAAGGCCACTGCTGGAGATACTCATCTTGGAGGTGAAGATTTTGACAACAGAATGGTTAACCACTTTGTTCAGGAATTTAAGAGGAAGAACAAGAAAGACATCACTGGAAACCCAAGGGCTTTGAGGAGGCTGAGGACCTCTTGTGAGAGGGCGAAGAGGACTCTTTCATCCACTGCTCAGACCACCATTGAGATTGACTCTCTTTTTGAGGGTATTGATTTCTACTCCACCATCACCCGTGCTAGATTCGAGGAGCTGAACATGGATCTCTTCAGGAAGTGTATGGAGCCAGTTGAGAAGTGTTTGAGGGATGCTAAGATGGACAAGAGCACTATCCACGATGTTGTTCTTGTTGGTGGATCTACCAGAATCCCGAAGGTTCAGCAGCTATTGCAGGACTTCTTCAATGGGAAGGAGCTCTGCAAGAGCATCAACCCTGACGAGGCTGTGGCTTATGGTGCTGCTGTCCAAGCTGCTATCTTGAGTGGTGAAGGTAACGAGAAGGTTCAGGATCTCCTCCTTTTGGATGTCACCCCTCTCTCCCTTGGTTTGGAAACTGCTGGTGGTGTTATGACTACTTTGATCCAAAGAAACACCACAATCCCCACCAAGAAGGAGCAGGTGTTCTCTACCTACTCTGACAACCAGCCTGGTGTCTTGATTCAAGTGTACGAGGGTGAGAGGACCAGGACCAGGGACAACAACTTGCTCGGGAAATTCGAGCTCTCTGGAATTCCTCCAGCTCCCAGGGGTGTTCCCCAGATCACAGTTTGCTTCGATATTGATGCCAATGGTATCCTTAATGTGTCTGCAGAGGACAAGACTACCGGACAGAAGAACAAGATCACCATCACCAATGACAAGGGTAGACTTTCCAAGGATGAGATCGAGAAGATGGTTCAGGAGGCAGAGAAGTACAAGTCTGAGGATGAAGAGCACAAGAAGAAGGTCGAGGCGAAGAATGCTTTGGAGAACTACTCGTACAACATGAGGAACACAGTGAAGGACGAGAAGATTGCTTCCAAGCTTTCCGCGGCTGACAAGAAGAAGGTGGAGGATGCCATCGAGTCGACCATCCAGTGGTTGGATGCCAACCAGCTTGCGGAGGCGGATGAGTTTGAAGACAAGATGAAGGAGCTGGAGAGCATCTGCAACCCCATCATCGCAAAGATGTACCAGGGTGCAGGTGGTGAAGATGGTCCTATGGAAGATGATGCTACTACCCCGGCTGGTGGAAGCAGCGCTGGTCCCAAGATTGAGGAGGTCGACTAAGCGACGGGTCACGGGTTTTTGTTTGCGCGGGGCGTATCTCAATATCTGCCTTGGCGATGTTTATCTTTTAATTTCATGAACTTATATTTATGGTTCTTATTTTTTTCTTTTTAAGGTACTACAAATTTTTGCTGCCAAGGCATATTGAACTACTACTATTTTCCATCTACTTCAATACTTTCACATTGATTTTGCCTGGTATGCTGTCATGTCTAAACTTGTTGCCTTGGGCTCCCACGCCCAAATTCCTTCCGACTTGTGGCCTACGGCAGGGGGGTCCGCTTTCCTCCTTCCTCTTCGTTCTCTGCTCTGAGATGCTATAATCCGCCCTACAGGCTGCAGAAGAGCGGGGGAGCATAGAAGGAATCGAAGCGGGCAAATCTTCACTATCGATTTCTCATCTCATGTTCGCTGACGACTTATATTTGTTTTTTTGTCTGCGTAAGAACATCGATTCAAGTATAGCTGAAATCCGGTCACTTCTTGTTACATTCTGTAACTTCTCTGGTTTGCTCTCTGCATTAGTCCTAATGCCTCAGCTACTGACAGACAGAATCGAGCGTGGCTTTGATTTTCTAGCGACTTGCCTTTGGGAAATATTTAGGAGTTAACATGGATATCTCGACCCAGAAAAAAATAACTCTTCCGTAATCTAGTCATTCGGGTGTCGGATCGATGTGCGCACTAGTTAGGTCTACTTTAACAAGGCAGGACGAGCTATTTTGATTCAGTCGGTCCTTTCCTCTATTATGACTCATTATATGTCTGTTTACTGTTTCCCTGTACATATTTGCTCTCAGCTTGACCAAAATTTGGCTCGTTTTTGGTGGTCCGGCGAGGCAAACCGTAGGTCAACTCATTGGGTCGTTTGGCCCTCCCTTTGTTTCCCCAAAGGTTTGGGCGGCCTAGGTTTCCGCAACTTTCGACTTTTTAATAAACAAGTTTGGAAACTCTGGACCCAACCTTCTTCCCTCGTTGCTCGGGTACTCAAAGGCCGTTATTTTGCTTCTAAAGATTTCCTTGATATCGGTCACTCCAGAATAGGCTCCTGGGTTTGGCGTAGCCTTTTAGTGGGACAAAGAACGCTAAAACAAGGCATCCAGTGGCATATAGGTGATGGGAGGTCCATTTCCGTTTGGATGGATTGGTGGTTACCAAATGTCTCTCCAGCCTAGATGCTCGCTTTTTCGAGGCCCGATATTTTCACTTAATAATCTGTCATTTGTTCCTCCCAAATTCTTGGACTTGGAATATGCCACTACTTTTTAGTTTGTTCCCGCCAGAGTTCGTCCCCAACATCCTCCGAATGGCTCTGACTCCAGTCTACTCTCAGGACGTTCGGTTTTGGCCCCATACGCGCACCAACTGCTTCTCGGTCAAAGACGCTTATCATGACTTAGCCCTCTCTAGTCTGAAGCACCCTGACACGCAAGTCAGCTCGCGCGTAAGGAAGGCACTTTGGAAACTCCCGGTTCCCGAGAAATATAAATACTTTCTTTGGCAACTTATCTATGAAAGGCTGCCTCTCAAGTCTGATTTATGCAAACGCCACTACTCAGCTTAGGATATTTGTCCCCTTTGCTCCCTCTCTGCGGAAACCCACTTCCATTTATTCCTGGATTGCGGAGTTGTTCACAACATATGGCTCTCTGACCATGGAGCCCACGCTCAGGGTTTGGCCTTGGGTTTTGTCAAATCTTGGCTTGTAGAATGGCTTCTGAAGCCTCTTTTCTACCATACCGCAATGATGCTGCGTATTATCTGGATAGTTACAGTTCTGTGGCATATCTGGATTGGCCGGAATGCGTTAGTCTTCAGCCATGAACCCTTCTGGCCGTCCGACATTATAAATAAGTCTCGAGCCTCCTTCCTCAAAATACGCTCAACTCTTCACTTCTCCAACTGTATCCGGACCATTCTGAGGCGAGAACTCCGTGCCCATCATCTTCACCATCTCAATCAGCCTAATGGTCTCCTTCCTTTTGAGTATTTATATCCCCCATTTTCCCTGTCTACTTCGCCCCTTCTTGCCCCTGTTCTCTCTCGGCCTCCCCCATACATTCTGTTCGATTTCTGTCAAACTTACAACGGATGACCATATTTATGGTATCGGGTTGGCCTTGCTTAATTCATCCTGGGTGCCAGTGGGGGCTAGTTCAACAATTAGCAACGCATCAGATCCTCTACTTGCTACAGCTGCTGCTGTTAATTATACCATTGATTGGATCCATGATACTAATTGTTCTCATCTTATTTTCTTACTTGCTTCCCCCTTTTCTGTTCATCAGATCCGCAATAGTGAAGCCCCACCGGTGCCCGATGTACATGTATGAAACCATATGACTTCTACCTACAGGAAAATGCATTCGGTGCATGTCGCCCTAGGCACTACAGGGGTTCTCCGCCTGTCATCAACTCTGGCCAATTTTGCTTGTCGATTGGGATCTGGCGTACAGCAGGCCTGGCTCTTACCTGCAGTTCGTGGCTCTTAATTGACGCCTAAGTTGATGAGTGCTTTTGAGGTGTTTTGTTTCCTATAGTTCATTTTGTAGTCACATGTTGCCTTTGTGCTCCTCTGTTCTGTATATACTATTGTGGTTGGGGATGTCAACCACCCCATACTCATATGTTCGTTACTCTTTTCCGATGGTATATATTTCTACTTTAAATAAATAAATAAAAACTTGTTTCCTTGGATATCTACTCTCATTCTTGTGAAGGACAGTTGCTCTTCAGATGCCTCTCGAGAGTATAAGTGATGGTGGAAGCTCAATAGACCAATTATCCCTCTTCCATGAGTAATTCAGCTCAATTTGTGGTTACCAACTGTTCTTTGGTTGTTGAGGCATTGCCATTGTCGAGTGAACTGTTTTATCGTCCAGTGTACCAATTTTTTTTGGGTTAATTACTCACGGCACCCCTGAGGTTTACCCTAAATTACACACGGACCCCCTTATCTTTTGAAAATTACACTCCGCTCCCCCAGGTTTGTACCCGCATTTCACGGAGCCCCACAAAATTGACGGGGACCCTAACTTCGTCTAAAGATTCTCTGACACCTTACTTTTTGAATTTTTCATCCCCAAACTGCCCTCCCTTTCTTGAATATATACCCCCCTTGCCCTTTAAGATTCTTCTTCTTCTTCTTCATTATCTTTCCCCTTTGCAGACCCATTTGGGTCTGCGTTTGTGCGGTGTTGGTTGCAGGGATGAGATTAGGATCGGCCGGCATTTTGTGCGATGTTGGTTGCGGCGTTTGGGTGGGTGTTTTTCGGCCGGTATTCGTGGACGGCGTGTGGGGTTGGTTGCGGTTGCAATCGGGGAAATCGAGATCGGTAAAGGAAAAGGAAACGATCTCCTCGACTGCAGAGAAGAGGGATGGGTGAAGGCGAAGATGGTCTGCGGCGTTCGCTCCATCCCTGCTACAGAGAAGAAGGTGTGGCAGTTGGTGATAGAACTTGACAGTGTGGATAGTGGCTGCCTCGACATCGCCGGAATTTCATTGGTTGGGCATCCGGCGACAATGTCGGCAACAATCTCCGGTGACCTCGCCGGCATCACCCATTTTACCTGCTACCAAGCCTACGTCGGCAACACCATCTAGCAAACCCAACAGACCCACCCACGACCACCAAGTCCACCATACTGCCCATCAATGACCCACCACCTACGACCGATAAATCGTCCTACTCACGACCACCCATGACCATTAACCGCCACGAATCCCAAAACCCATCATCCAATAACCTTTGGCAACCGTTCGCGACCCACCAACGACGACCGTCAGCCACCACAATGCCTGCCAACCCCCCGCCGCTGCGACATCTGACCCCATCACTGCATCCCATGACAACTGGCAAAACTCGCAACCACAAGACACACTCACAACCACGAACAACGAACCCACGACCACACCATGTCCAACGCCTCCAACAGAAGCTCACAGGCACGGATTAAAAAACCATAAGGTAGAAATGGTTTTAGGTGCCCCGCCACCAAATGCCCAACCTCCACCAATCGCAATTGCACAACCACGGGGACGGGGAAGGGGAAATGCAGAGAATCGCAATTGCACAATCGCAATTGAAAGTCTGTAAATTTTTCCCCAAAACCCAAGAGACACTGTGTACTTATATACAAGGGCATAAATGTCTTTTTATGTCCAGCCGTTAACACCGTTAAAGAAAATTAGATTTTAGGAGCGAAGTGTAAGTTTCAAAAGATAAGGGGGTCCGTGTGTAATTTAGGATTAACCTCAGGGGTGCTGTGAGTAATTAACCCCTTTTTTTTGGCTATTTTAATTCTTACTATTCTGAGAGGTGAACCTCTTATCTTTTGATAGTAATGACCCAAGAAAGCTCGTTTATAGACCTAAGAGCTTCTATGGTGATGATGATTTGGTAAAAAACATGGTAATAACAGAATAACAATGTCTCTAAGAGAACCATCCTTTTCACAAACCCACCCATTGATAGACATCCTCATTCCCTGACCTTTCATAAATTTATAAGCTTTTTTTTAGAGAGAATTTTAGAAATATATATCATCAGGAAAAAAAAAACATTTTACAACTCAAATTAGAGTAGAGCTATACAAAACAAAAAACAGAGAAACCCAGATACATGGGGAAAATGCAAGCTACATAAAAGGAAAGAAAACACTCTGGGTAACTCAGTAGCAATGGTGCAATTCATGAACAGTTTGATCCGCAAACCACTCCTGATGCAGAGGCTGTCCCGAATTTGATGCAAAAAATGCCATTGCTGAAGATAATCGCAGAACGCAGTCAGTGCCACGAGCGACGTGCATCGAATGTACATGGCTGCAGTTAGCTATATTACACAAAAGATGCAGAACAGAATAGGGACGTTGCTCAGGGTTCGGCATCTGCACAAGTAAATTTGAGTGAGGGAGCATAATAATAATATGGAAGCAAAGACGCTGCAACAACCATGCAAGAGCTAGCAGCACAGCATCCGCTGTCGCCAAATTCTCATTGGGTGAGAAAATATGATAAGTGCAGACACCAATTGGAGTCCACGACGAGCTAAACACACCATACCAATACCAAAACGTGAACATATATCAAGACTTGAGACTGGACCGGTCAAAGAGCTGTTATCCAAACGACTAGAGAACCTAGCAACTGAGATGGCACAAAATATCATTTTTGGCTAGAAGGAGCAGTCGTAACATTGAGGAGAGAAGCGCGCAGGGAATAAAAGATAGTAAAAATGTTCAAATTTGATTGAGCATCTCCCCTGAGTCCGAGGAAACTTGGTTGCTAATTTCTGAAAGCAATGTAAGTAGCGGAGAGTGAAACTAATGTTTCGCATCAGTGCCCGAGCTTGGGCAAAGACGCCTTCGAGAGAAAACCTCTCTCTCCTGAAATTAAGTGCGTTCTGTGCGCACCAGATTGTTCAGAGTAAAACCAGAATGTCTATGAGTTCATTCAAATCCTTACTAGAACGGAAGATTGGCTTAGCAAAATATTGAGCGACCCCACCGCGCGCCGAATAATAGATAAGTGTGCCACCACCAAAATATCGGGCCCAAAAAGGTTGAATGAGACCGCATTCAAGAAAGAGATTTTGCCAGAGCTTGGAAGGTAAGAAGTTTGTTGAGGACAAACTTTGGACTTTCAACCCAGTCAGATATTTGTAAGTGCTGGTAGTAAAAAATTTGCCTTCCCGGACATATGGCCAGAAACACACATCATCTGATCCAAAAGGAAGCAAATGAGTTTACTGAACATATGAGACTATCCCCGGCGGGAATGTATCAAACAAGACTGGCATATTCTAGCGGCGAGAGTTGGAAATGAATAAGTCTGCAATGTGCCAGTGCTCGTTCTGTTCAGTGCAAAAAAATTATAATTGGTCAGGGGGCTTTTGAGGCAACCGCCAATCCATCCAGACAGAAATCGAGCGGCCATTCCCTATTTGCCACTAGATGCCGTGATTAAGAGCTCTCTGACCCACCAAGATACTACGCCAGATCCAATATCCTTGCCGATGAGGCTTAGCCTTGAGGAAAATTCTCTGTGCAAAATACTTGCCTTTAAGCACTTGTGCCAAAAAACTGTTTGGGAAGGTCCAAATCTTCCATGCTTGTTTAACCAAAAACGATTGATTAAAAACTTTAAAATCTCAAAAACCTAGACTGCCCAATTTTGTTGGTAAACACAGAGTAGACCATGAAATCCAATGGATTGATTTGTGACCCGCATCTCCCGACCACCAGAAGCATGCACAAATTTGATCTAGTTGATGACAGACCGACGCAGAGAATTTATATACGAACATATAATGCACAAGGAGCGATGCAAAGACCGAGCGAATGAGAATAGCTTGACCTGCTTTATTGAGGAGGAGGCCTAACCAATGTGCACACCTGTCCTGCACTCGCTGAATAATACTATTAAAAATCTCATTTTTGCTGTCAGCAATATCCAAATGAATGCCCAAGTATTTCCCGAACTCCTGTTTCTCTCTGAACTCAAATGCCTGCTTAATCTGGGCCCGCATATCAGGAGGTGCATTAAGACTAATCACGAGACTAGATTTCTCCCAATTAATTAGCTGGCCAGACATTCGACAGTAGTCCATTAAAACTTGCTTAAAATTAGCAATATTCTGCTCCACATTCCTATGCAGGCGCAAGAAAAAGGTAGATGTCATCCGCGTACATTAAATGTGTGATTGCCGGAGAACTTCGACCAACTTTAATGCCCTGGAATTTACCCTGGCTGGCAGCAGAAATCAGTCCCATCAACAGAATTTCTGAGCAAAGGATGAACAAGAAGGGGGATAAAAGGTCCCCTTGATGAATACTACACTTCGGTTTAAAGGCAGAGGTTGGAGCTCCATTGACCAGAATAAAGTAAGAAACCGAGGTGACACATTGATGGATTAAGTTGACCCAAAGCGAAGGAAGGCCAAAGCTCAAGAGGACCTCGAGTAGGAAGTCCATCGGACCCTATCAAAAGCTTTACTCATATACACTTTGAGCGCAATTAGAACCACCTTTCCAACTTCCCGTCGTCGAACACAATCAGTAAGCTCCTGGGCTAGCAGGACATTATCCGGGAAGGTGTGGCCAGCAACGAAGGCATTTTGGAAATGAGAAATGATATCACTCAAGATAGGAGCCAATCTAGTGACAAGAACCTTAGAGATGATTTTGCAGACAACATTGCATAAACTTATAGGATGAAAATCTGCGGCGGTTTTAGGAGGCTGTTTTTTTAGGGATGAGAGAAATGAAAGTATGATTTGTAGCTGCAAGCATTCGACTAGAAACAAGGAAGGACAGGACTGCCCGGGTGACCAGGGGACCCATGAATGACTAACATCGCTGGAAGACAATAGCAGGGATTCCATCAGGCCCAGGAGTTTTCAGTTCGCCCAACTCAAAAACCGCTTTCTTGATCTCCTCCGGGGTGAAGGTTTGAGTAAGAGATAACACCTGAGAACTCGAGATCAAATGGAAAGAATAAGAACTCAGGAATGAGTGAATTGCAGTTTGAGTCCGAAGTGGAGGCTCAGGTATGGAGAACAATTTAGAGAAATAACGACAATTAGGCCCCGAACGGAGTCCTCATCTGAAGTAACAAGACCGTGCTCATTTTTGAGTGAAATGATTTGGTTGGCGCTTCTACGGATGATGGTGGAGGTATGAAAAAATTTTGTGTTACGATCATCTTGATCTAACCAATTAATTTTTGCACTTTGAGCCCAAAAAATTCCTTCACAGTTCCGCAGAAAATCAAGTTTGCAACGGAGAGGAGCTTCCTCAGGAATGAGGCACTGTGAAATTTGGGAGTTTTGTTGGAAGAATAACAGACGTTGCCGAACGTCAGTGATCTGACCTTCGAGTCGGCCAAAACTCTCCTTACTCCAATGCCGCAGAGTCTACAGAAGAGCTTTAAACTTTGTCATAACTTGAAAGAGAGGAGAACCAAAGGTCGGCAAGAACCAGGCATTCTGCATTATAGTAAAGGCCTGAGGTGAAGAGAACCACATGGCCTCAAATCGATGAGGTAACATATACTTGCGACTGGGAGGATTAGTGTCACAAAGGCTGGGGGCATGATCAGAACGCTGAATAGCTAGATTACGAGCTATGGCATGCGGATAAAAGACAATCCACGCGGCGGGGGGGGGGGAGGAGGCCATCACCTGATCTAATTTTTCATACAAAAAACCGTGGTCAGGGGAGCCACGAACCCAAGTGTACAATGGCCCATCCCAGCGAACATCTGACAAGCTAAAAGACTCTAGGAAGTCTCGAAATGATTGGGCACTAGGAATAACCGAGGAGTAACGACTGGACTTCTCAGAAGGAGTCAAAATCTGATTGAAGTCGCCACAAAGACAAAAGGGACCCGACATAGGGGATAAAACTGACGCAATAAACCCCCAAATACTAGACCGGCGTTGCACACACGGATGGCCATAAATGAAACCATAGTAGCCCAGAAACCCATCCAAACCCTTGAAAGAGGTTAAAATAAAGTTGGCGTGAACCAGCCCAACTGAGAAGGGATGAGAGGGGAGCCAACCCAGCCAAAGACCACGACTAAAACCGACGGGATCTACTCCTAAAAAATTTTTGAACCCTAAATTCCTAAACAAAAGCCCCACCTTGGAGACAAGCATCTTGGTTTCCATGAAGAACACGACATCAGGGTGGTGCTTCCGGATCAAACCAGACGATGTACGAACTGTGGCAGCTTGACCCATACTGCCACAGTTCCAGCATAGGATTTGCATGGCGCTCTTAGTGGTTGGTTAGGCCCAACCACCAAAGCCTCAGTGTTAAGGAATAGAGGATAATGTGCTCGCTCAGACCCGCACATAAAATTTCCCAGAAAGCAAAATGTCAGATATCACAGGCGATAAATCATGCTGAACAGGAATGCTAGGCAGGCAAACAAAATTAATATCTGAGGGCAAGCTGACTACGCTAGACAAACCTGGTGATGCAACCGAGTCCGAGGAACGAGCACGTTTCAGTGGATGCCCAGGCCTGATAAGTTCCATAGCTTCCTCTCTTTCCCGTTTCCTCGAGTCACGGGAGTTTGTAGAATCCGAGTCTGAGCGAACGAGAATCGGCAAAGATGAAACCGTCCCGAGCAGGGCCGAGTCTAATTCATCCAATTTCTGGTCTACAGAGCCATTCGCCGAGGATACATGACAAGTGTAAGCCCTACTAGGGTGTCCGGCATTTGCACAATTAAATCTCGTTCAGAATCAACACTCGACCCTCTGTCAGTTCCATAAACCAGCTCTCACTCATCACCATCATCAATAACGTTGAGCCGTATCGTACGATTCCAACTAATGTTAGAAAAATGCACTTAACGCAGACGTAAAGCAGGATTCGGCATGGTGTGCCAACATGGTTATTCTGTCTGCCGTAGTATACCGGGGACAGGCAATTTCAAGCCTGTCGCGCACAACATGCAAAGGCAGTTGGCAAGTGTCAATGCTGTGGCCAAGAACTCCACACTTGAAATAGTTTCTCAAAACGAGCTTGGGTCTAATGTGATTCACATGGATTCGTGCGCACAAAAAGACCAGGTATAAGAGGATCATCTAGCTGAATGCGAACGAGGACCCTGAAAAAATCTCGACGTTGTCGCACAGACAAAAATTCAACTTGCTCGATAGCCATGGATGGTTGCTAGCGCTGCAACACGAGAAGCGTTCCACGAATGTTCCAAGGATTATCTTTGAGCACCAGTTCCATGTCTGAATGAACTGCGAAGTGGAAAGCAAACAGGTGCCCTACAGCTTCTACGATAACTCGGCCTTGGAGATGCCAGAAGTGATCAATCACACGTTGAAGAAGCTGAACATTAAATTGGCGCGTATCAACAAGACGCCCAATCAGAGTGTTTACCCAAAGCAACCGCCGGCGAGCCACCACATCCGGGTCTAGACTCAGCAGGCGACCATACCTCGCCAGAGTTTGCGGGGATTCCAGTCGAAGCTATCAGAAGCCATCCCACCACTCTAGGCCGTACTCAACCAACCAACCAAAGCAAACGAACCCTAACTAAACCAGAGGGAAATCAGAACCCTACAAACTAAAAAACCGAGAGAGACGAGCCAATCGGAGGGATTGAACCCAGCCTCCAGTCACTCACATGTTCACCATGGTTTCCAGGAGCTCTCAGACGCGAAGAGCTTTTTTCCGATGTGGGTTCCACCTGAAAACTGTAGAGTGGGAATCGTTTCTAGAGCTGGTTAACACCCACGGTATTCCCGGACAGTTGAAAGCATGAACACAAATTTATAAGCTTAAACAGTGTGCATTACAAGGCATTCAGAAAACAACTTTTGGACCACTTACTAAAAGAAAAAAAATTTCAACGCTTTCTGCTTACGAAACAATATGCAATTGCGGTGTTGGAAATAATGTATGATTTAACCAAGCACAACTAAACCAGCAGTAAAAGAGCTTTGTTCAGGGACAATTAACAGACTAAACTTGGACCAACAGTAATCAGCAAGGCATGGCGAAACGGCACAGGGGACACAGATGACTTCTCTCCAGCCACTGAACAACGCAATCCCCGTGAAACATGTGCCTACAAGGCATGCGCGCGATCTCTTGCCCAGCACTAACCAACTCCTGCAAGCAAACTACACATTCTCCTTCCAAGGAACTGTCTACTGCAGTGACTTTCTCCAGTGCTTGAATGGATGACTTGGTTGCAGGAACTGTGTTAACCTGACCGTCTTGGAATGATTCGTCCATGTCCATGTTACTTGCGTCTTCAAACTCGGGAATAATGACTTCCAGTGCAACCGCTAGAACCTTTTCGCTTGCTGATTGAGGGTCTCCCGCAAAATCAAGGATATAAGCTATGATTGAATCCTGAAACGGTAGAGACAAGCGAGCGCCCATTCTTATAAAAGCAGCAGACAAGTCAAGTTCCAGTGTACGAGTATCACGAGTCGTCAAGAATTTCGATTCACGCAGTTCAACCCCATTACAAATCCTTAGCTGAACCGGAAAGCAATCAGGCCCCTCTCCTGCACTACTCGCTGTAACATCTTCTTCCTGCCACACACCATCATCCTCCCCCACAACATAATTATAGTGATCTCCGATGATCTCGATGTCCTCGAACGGTGGATCGTAAAAATCTGGAATAAGGATTTCCACTGTGAGCGGCAGAACCTTTGGGCTCGCATTCTCAGGGTCGCTCACGATTTCACGGCCAAAATCCAGGGCGCCTTTCATTACAAGTTCCTGAAAATATGCAGGCAAGCCAGCGTCCAGCCTAAGAAAAGCGGCAGACAAGAAGGCCCTCATCTCCTCCTCCGCTAGAAAAGCAGCACGAGTCATGCTGAATAGGCATTCGCGCACTTCAGCCCCGTTACCAACGCGTACACAAACGCAAAAGCAATCAGACACCCGCGGCGTTGGCAAGTTGGCTCTTAAAATCTCGTCATCCTGCCACAGTGCACATACGTAGGAATTCCCGCCATCAGCCATGCTTGATGAACTGATCTCCCAACTCTCTCTGTGAAAGCAAGAGAATGTAAAGAAGATAGTAGTAGACGAGATGTGCTACTGAATGGCGAGGCCAATCTGTGTGCAAGGTAACTTATATTGACATTAAGCAACAAACTCTGGTTTGTATTTGGAATAGGAATCCTATATGGTCTCAAACAAGAAATTTTAAGCAAATCCAGTTAACGGTCTGATCATAACATTAAGCCTAATCCATAGAGTAAAATTTAGTAAGAAATTTCAGTGAGATATGCCACTTATAGGATTAGGAAACTACTATATGGCTTCAAACAAGAAAGTTTAGGCAAAAATCCTCTTTAACGGTTTGATTATAACATCATGCCTAATCTATATAGGAAAACGAGAAAGGCAACAAAATAGATAAATAGTTTCTTGGTGGGACACATTATGACATTAAGTTTTTAATGTAAAATAGGATTTATAAAAACTATATACTAAATATAAAAATGTCGCTAAAGGTTTTTTTATATTATCTTTGATGGAGTCTTTATTTTTAAGTTAATTAATGACTTAGCAATAGTATTGGATTTCTATATCCGGAGGCCTTGTGTATTAATAAATTAATTTTAAACATTGTAAAACTCTACCTCTTAGTACTTAATTTTGAAAATTATATCCCTGAAAATATTCTCTAATGTAAAAATAAAAATCCATGCATCTAGCAAGCAAATCACATATGAGCTTTAGAAGCAATATAATACTTTAACAATTGATTTAGAGTTATTTACTTAAAATACGTATCATAATCAGTGCAAATAATTATCCATTATATACATATTACAACCTTTTTAGTAGAAGAAACAAAGGGTCATTTTCTTATATGGGACCTCATGACAAAGGGTAGAATGGCTATATATTTCTGATATTAACAAAGTTTGAAAAGTAAAGCTTGACCAAGTTAATCTAGATTAAATCAGGTTTGACCCTCTCAAAATCAATACCAAACACCCTCTTAGTAAGTTTATTGTTAAATGATTGAAAGTTGTATACTATAATGTTAGTGGCTCTAAAGATCTCAAAATATTATTTGACATGTGTTCTTAATTTAAAATTTACTTAATTTTGTAGGATTAATAAAAGCTATATTAGTAAGCCATATCTAATTTTAGAAATAATTACAAAAATTAAAAAATTACACTTAAGTAATATACTATCTTATTAAGACTTAATTTTAACTATTGTGTCATTGAGATCACTCTATAATACGGAAGAAAGAAATCCGATATCTAAAATA
Organism: Escallonia rubra; assembly: GCA_033065855.1. Lineage (NCBI taxonomy): Eukaryota > Viridiplantae > Streptophyta > Magnoliopsida > Escalloniales > Escalloniaceae > Escallonia > Escallonia rubra. The sequence continues at coordinate 36,093 of JAVXUO010002240.1, read as the reverse complement.
GGAGAGTTGTATATCAAATTCATAAGAAAAAATCAATCTTCCAATTGCTATAACTCCCCCCCCCCCCCCCCACACACACACATATATATATATATATATATATGGAAAAATCGAATATAAACTAGTAGTTTCGTTAAAAGAGACGAGGGCATTTTTGTTTCCTCTTTTTCTGTCTCTCTCTTTCTCCCTTCCCCTGTTTTCCTCTCATCTCCTCCCCGTCTTCTCTGTCACAACCTACTGCCGCAACAGTAACACATCCACCGTCACCCATCAAAGCCCCAACCTTCCACGGTAGACAACCACAAGCCACCATAGACTACCAATCGCAGCCACCGCCGTAAACAGCCACCGTCACAAGCCAGCGCAGCTACCATCACAGCCCCAACCTTCCACCATAGACCACCACAAGCCACCGTGTACCACGCACCGCCGTAAACAGCCATTCCTGTCGCAAACGGTCTCCACCGCCCACTACCTCCACAGTTTCCACCCCCCACGAGCTTCGCGGCTGTTTGTCGAAATCTGGCCACCGTCACAAGCCACCGGAGCCACCATCAAGGCCACCGCAGCCACCATCTCCAACGCAGAAACCCGCCTTCCACCTTCCACCGTCACAAGCCATCACGGGAACAGTCTTCCTTTTCCCACGACCCGCACGCCCACCATCACAAGCCATCGCCACATACTGAAATCAGGCAAGTTTTAATCTACCCTGCCTCCATTTTTGTATTGGTTTTGTGAATAATTTCTTCAGAGTTTCTCACACTCCTTATACTTCCAATATGATCACCAACTGTTCGATGAAAGTCCTAGCATATTTTTTATCTTTGATACAAAAGCCATGGTCTGCACCAATGTTTAATATTGATACAGTATCCGGCCACTATCTGTACTACAAAGAAATCACTACATAAATCATGGTCTGCACCAATGTTTAATCCTTGATACAGTTTCTAACACTTCTTATACTTTCCAATTTGATCACCAACTGTTTGATGAACAATTCAGGAATCAGGCAAGTCTTGCATGGGGAACAATTCAGGAATCTGCCAAGAGTCTCGTCTTTGTGTGTATATATACACACATACATACATACATACATATATATATATGTATGTATGTGTGTGTGTGTGTATATATACACGCGCGCGCGCATATGCCTATGTACACTCCTTAATCATCGCTAGCAATATTTCAGATAGTTTTGAAATATTGCTAGAAATATTTCTTAGTAAGACATACATATTTACGATCCTTATGGTAGTCGAATTATAGACCAACTCTTTTGTATAAGAGATCACAACCAATAAAGTGACTATTCCGTATATAAGTTATTGAACAGAAAATTGCATATGAGATATAGCATCATAAAACGTTAGTATTGATTCAAAGCTCCTTATCCTCCACAATACCAAAAAAAAAAAAGTGTAAAATGTAAAGGGGAAATTTAAATGACCCCCTCATGTATTTCGGGTTTGCGAATCGACCCCATCGGGTATTAATTTTGACAATTGATCCCCCTCATCAACCGAAATAAATTTGAACATGAAATTCTAAAAATCTCCCTAACTTTCACTAAAATGCCAAGTTTTTCTGTAAAAGGAAAAAAAAAAACACTATAGAACTAACACCCCCACCCTCCATCCCTGCCACCGCCAGCGAAGCACTGCCCCCTCACTCCCCCCACCCTTACGGTCGCCAACCGAAGCACTAACCCTTTCCTTTGCCCATCCTCGCTCGCCATCATTGAGCAAGAAAAAGATATATAACGAGAGATAAGAGGGGCAATTGTGTCTTTTTACCGGTCAATTTTGACCAAAATCGGCCAATTGTTCTCAATTGCACTAAATTGATAGTTAAGGGGGCCAATTGTCAAAATTAATATCCGAGAGGATCAACTTGCAAATCCGAAATACACGAGGGGGTCATTTGTCATTTTCCCAAATGTAAATTTACCAAAGTTATGGCAATGAATATGGACAAACAATTTTTTTGGGCCCCAACTACCTATTAAAGGGCTCTTTTTTTTTCCACCCAATTATTTATTACTAACTATATGCATTAGGTCTTAATTTTAACTATCAGATCACTTTATATTAGTGTAAGGATGTTTTTTTAAACGTTATATGCTCATTTGTAGTTAGTTGGTGTCAACTGACAAAATTGGGTGTTAATAAGTTATACTACGTTGTGATCAAATGAATATCCGCGAGAAAACGCGATAAAGGCACTTATAGAATGTATATTGGCAACAAATAGTTGACAAAAGTGAAACTTCTTCTCGCCTTTGCTAAAATAAACGTTTCTTGTTCCTGAATTTTTTGTTTAGTTGTTTGTTAGTTCTCTGTATCTATTTTTGTTTGCAACATGCTTTCATGTTATCAGAATATGGATACTCTGCATTATCGTAGAATGTCACACTGGTCATTTCAGCCCAAACCATTGCAAGACAATAAGAAAAGGCGCCACAATAGGAATTCTTTCAGTGTAGTATTGGAACTTTAACTGAGAGTATTCAAACTTATAGTTATTGGTTCTTATAAGTTGATTCTAAAAAATGATGTGATATTCTCTGAGCCTCTTACAGGATATGTAGTACCAATATGTTTTGAATTAAATTTTAGCTGCTCTTATCATGTTATTCGAAAAGGTCTTTAATGTCGATAAATATGTTTTGAATTAAATTTCACATAACTCGTAAAAGTGTTTTTTCTAATTTTCTTTTCAAGGAAGTGAACCAAAGTGATGAGCATTGAGTTCCTAAATACAACATTGAGTCAAACATATAATCAATAACAGATAAAATATGGTAATGACAGACTCAAACCTTGAACAACTTTGAAACCTAAGCTTAAACACTGTACATTACAGAAGCAGCAAGAAGGCGACATTTAGAAAATAAACTTTCGGGATGTCGTGCTTGCAAGAATACATGTACAAGAATAGTAGTTCGATGCTTTGTGCTTAACGTACAAACTGCAATTTGCGGTGTAGGAATCAGACCAACCAAAACTAAGCCAGCAGTGGGTGATCGAGCTCTGTTTTGGGACAAGAAAAGCATACTAAGCAATCAGCAAGGCATGGCGAAACGGCACAGGGGACACATATGACTTGTCTCCAGCCACTGGACAATGCAATCCCCGTGAAACATGTGCCTACAGGGCATGCGCGCGATCTCTTGCCCACCACAAACCAACTCCTGCAAACAAACTACACAGTCTCCTTCCAAGGAACTATCGAGTGCAGTGACTTTCTCCAGTGCTTCAATGGATGACTTGGTTGCAGGAACTGTGCTAGCCTGACTGTCTTGGAATGATTCTTCCATAGCCATGTCACTTGTGTCTTCAAACTCGGGAACGATTACATCCACTCTAACCGGAACTACTTTTTGGCTCGCTGATCGAGGGTCTGGCGCAAGATCAAGGATATCAGCTGCGATGGAATCCTGAAACCGTAAAGATAAGCAAGCGCCCATGGTTATAAAAGCAGCTGACATGTTAAGTCCCAGTGTACGAGGATCACGAGTCGTGAAGAATTTCCCTTCACGCACTTCAACCCGATTGCAAATCCTTAACTGAATCAGAAAGCCGTCAGTCCCCTCTCCTGCACTCCTCAGTGTACCATCGTCGTCCTGCCACACGCCGTCATCCTGACACACTCCATAGTTATATTGATCCCCGATGATCTCGACGTCCTGCAACGTTGGATCGTCAAAATCGGGAACAAGAACTTCCACTATAAGCGGCACGGCCTCTGGGCTTGCATTCTGAGGGTCGCTCGCGATTGCACGGGCGGAATCCAGGGCGCGGTGCATTACAAATTCCTGCAAATATGCAGGCAAGCCTGCGTTCAGCCTAAGAAAAGCGGCAGACAAAGACGCTCTCATCTCCTGCTCCGACTGAAAAGCAGCGCGAGTCATGCTGAATATCCATTCGCGCGTTTCAGCCCCGTTACTAACGCGTACACAAACCGAAAAGCGATCAGACACCCGTGGCATTGGCAAGTTGGCTCTTGGAATCTCCTCGTCCTGCCACACTGCCCATGCGTAGGAACTCCTGCTATCAGCCATTCTTGATGAACTCGTGTGTATGCAACTCTGTCCGTAAACGCAAGAGAATGTAAAGAAGATGGTGGTAGATATGAGATATGCTACTGAATGGTGAGGCCATCCGTGTGCAAGGTAATAACTTATAATGACATTAAGCCACAAATTCGGTTTGTATTAGGAATAGGAATCCTACATGGTTTCAAACAAAGAATTTAAGGAAACAAGAAAGTTTAAGCAAATCCACTTAATGGTCTGATCATAACATCATGCCTAATCTATATGGTACTCCGTATTTAGTAAGGAAAACGATAAATACAACAAAATGGAAAAATAGTTTCTTTAATTTGTGTGATACATTATGACATTATAAGTTTTCAACGGAATATAGAATTTATAGAAATTATATACTAAAAATGTCGCTAAAAGTCTCAAATATTGTCTTAGATCGAGTCCTTATTTTTAAATTTTTTTTTTGTTAATTGATTTAGCAGGAGTACTAATTTCTATATTAGGAAGCCTTGTAGACTAAACAATTAATACTAAACATTGTAAAACTCTAGCTAACCAATATAGTAACCTATTACTACTTAATTTTGACTATTATATCTTTGAAAAATTTCTCAAATATAAGAATAAAAATCCATGAATTTAACAAGCAAATAACATATAAGCTTTAGAAGAAAAATAATGGTTTAACAATTGATTGAAAGTTATATATTTACGTAAAATACATACAGTAATCTGCACAAATAATTATCCTTCATATAACTATAACAACCCTTTAGTAAAAGAAAAAAATAGGTCTTTTTCTTATAAGGGCCTCACGACAAAAAAATAAAATAAAAATAGAATGGCTATATTTTATATATAAATAAAGTTTGAATAGTAAAACTTATTAGTAAGTTGATCCGTAAAGATGATTGAAAGATGTGTATTAAGCATGTTAGTGGCTCTATAGATCTCCAAATATTATTAGACATTTAATTTAGAACATACTTAATTTTGCAGGATTAATAAAAGCTATATTAGTAGGCCTTAATTATATAATGTTAAAACTAATTATAAAATTAAACTCTAAAATTATATTTAATTATCTTATTAAGACTTACTGTTAAGTACTGTGTCCTTGAGACCACTCTCTAATACGATAAAAGAAATCCAAATACCTAAAAAAAAGGAGAGTTACATATGAGATTCATAAGAAAAAATATTAACCTTGCAATTGCTATAACTTTACTGTCTACATATTTATGTACATATCTATACATCTATATAACCTATAAATGTATGAATCTTGTTAATTATTTTATTCTGATTTTAATTACCCTTCGTTAATCACTACAATAACAATCCTACCCTTTTATAAATAACTATTATTAATTACTAATTTTGTAATCATTTTTAGTTTTACCCTCCGTTAGTTATTCCAATGACACTCCTACCCTTCCCTAATTAGTTTTTTTGTAATGCGTTTAATGAACATTAGGTCATAAATTTAATCTAAACCAACATTTATACATTAGGAATTGGAACAAAATGTATGGTTGCAAAAAATATATTTATATGTGTGTGTGTGTGTATATTCAATGATATTGATAAAAGCAGGTACGTGCTTAAGTGAAGCTGATTGTATTTGGAGACATTCAACAGGCATTCCATAACATTGTTCGACACAATCAAAATTTTAATTGGATGTCTAATGTCAAAATTGATACAATCAAAGAAGGTACACAAATTTATAACTCTATGCCTTGTAAAAATTTAGGCAAGAACAACATCTAACACTAAAAATTACATGCATAATGGAAAGAACTTTGAGAAAATGGAAGGGAAAGAATTCAGCTTCATCATTAGGATGGACAAAAAGGCTGAAAATGGTAGAATCCGAGCAAGGCTGATAGCATATGAAGTTCAAGAATACTATCAACACAAGAAAATGATGGAAACCATCCAATGACAAATGAAGATCCAGTACGCAAAAAGAAGATCACTTTAATGAAAACTAAGATGATATTATATAATAAAATAAAACTACATCTTCTCATTCTGCATGCTAAAAGCTGAAAGCCTACGGCCTGCATCATGAGTGACTCTCATAACACAAGATTATTGAAATCAGAAACATAGATTAATCATAACATTCATATATATTATTTTATGTATAATTGATTTATATACACATGCATAGTAATTGTCTATATTGTGAGTGTTGGTTTGTGGTTTGAACATATATAATGTTTCAAAAAGCTTCTCATTGATTGTTCCCTTAAAAATTCATTTTCCCTCGTTTGGTGTTTAAAGAGAAAAAGAACTGGCCTCCTTTCTCAATGCCACAATTTACAGACAATGGTTCTCTCTCTATAAACTTCTTTGTTTAAACCAAAAACAAAAAGAAAAAGAAAAAAAATTGTCTTTCTAAGGCTTTGAGTTTTTTTTCTTGTTTATTATTCAATGGAAATTTTTTTTTTGAAAAAAAAAACTTTATTTTTTTACATGAATAGGAAAAAAAAACTAGAAAGCTCACAGAACCAAACCAAACAACAATAAAATGATGAAAAATATAAATCTTAATTGTATATCATAAATCAATCTAACATATTACAAAAATAAAGACGTAAATTGATTCTTTTGTTTCTCTATTTACTTTTATTTTCAGCAGTAACATCAAACACTTCTTCAATCTAGAAACTTACAAAAAAAAATTTCAAACATTGATCACAATTGGAAACATCAAATATACATTTCTTCTAGAACAAGTCACAAAAAGAAATAAGAACATAATTGAATTATATTATTTGATCCAAAAAAGCTAATAATATCACCTAAAAAATTACTTCTGACCACGTCCACGTGCAACGCACGTGCTCCATACTAGTACCTATAAAAGTATGAATGTTGTAAATCATTTTTGGACGATTATGTCCTCCATTAATTACGTCAATTACATTCTTACCCTTTTTTTATTACTCCATTTTAAATTTTGATGAAATTAAAACAACATTGGGTAATGAATCCATTCTATACATTGGAAAATGAAAACTGCGATGAGAAAGAAAAACTGAACAAAGAAATTTCTTTATTATTCTCTTTTTAATTTGGTTAGAATAAAATAAACATTAGATATTGAACTGGTTAATGAGAACTGTGATTTTCTTTTCTTGTATTTTTAGGTTAGTAAACAATTAACCAATTGAAAAACTAAAAAAACAAAAACAAAATAAAGAAACTGAAATACGTAAAAAATCAATAAAGAAACAAAAAATTGTTGGAAAAACAAAAACAAAAAAAATGAAAAATGGTTAAATATGCATAAAAAACAAGGCTTAAACATGGTGCAAATTTGAACTGAAAATATATTCGGTTATTGCAGTTAAAGACCAGATGTTTTGCATTTCTTATTGATGAAATGCAAAGAATCTGGTCTTGAAAATTACAAATCTTAACTATAAACCAATTTAACAGATTACAAAAATAAAGATGTAGATTCATTTTTTAAATTTCTCCATTTGCTTTTATTTTCTGCAGTACCATCAAATATTTTTTCAATTCAAAAGCCTACGAAAAATATTTTCAAACATTGAACTGATTATAATTGCGAACATCAAATATACATTTCTTCTAAAATAAGTGACAAATGATATAAGAAAATAATTGAATTACATTATTTTGATCCCAAAAAAGATAATAATATTACCTCAAACATTACTCTCGATTATATCCACGAATGCAACACACGTGCTCTATACTAATATGTTATATATATGTATGTATGTGACATCCTATATCTGATATGGATGATTTGTGATTGGCTTTATAAGACCCTCCCCATGAACTCATAAGTACCTATTTGACTAGCTTTTTTGAGCAAGACAATGTCCTATGGTGGGACCGTGGATTGGGTCGTTACAGATGTTATCAGAGCCTACTCTCAAAAGCTTAGACGGAGCTATCCGGTCGGATTGCCGATGATTGGAAAAAATGAAGGCAAGTCCGGGTATATCTGTCACGACCCAAACCCACGGGTGAGCTCATGAGTTAGGTCCGTGACCGGCCGTGAGCCCACTAAACCTCCATCGAGGCTCTGCCGGGCCTTCCTCCCTAGCTATAACCGACACAAATTGCAGCGAAAACCATTAACTTTGATAACTTCGTATAAAATCTACTTTTCGAATATCGTTACGATCCTTCTTACAAAAACACTTAGGATAGAACTCCAAATTATCTACTGCAATATTTCCGGAGTTCCATTCTAAACTTCCAATCTCACGCTCGTCACCATTATCGTACTTTCAAACCTGAAATGATAAGAAAGGAGTGAGCTTCTACGTGCTCATTAAGTAACCAGTGACCCAACTAGCTAGTCGTAGCATGTCAGAAAATAACTTTGTATACATGGTAACAACTTACCTAGTAAAATAATTTAAAGCATAAAGAGAATATTTAATTCCGTAAAACCAATCTTAGGTTCGGGGTATTACAATATCCCACATCAAGAGGATAATTTGGACAACAAAGGGTGAGCCACGTATATCCCACATTGGTTAGAGAAGAAGATTATGGGTTATGTGTGATCGAGCTTTAGTGAGAACGCTAAGGCATAAGATGGAGACATTGTGATATCTCACATCGAATGAGGGATGATTTGTGATTGGCCTTATAAGATCCGGCCCATGAACTCATAAGTACCCACTTCGCTAGCCTTTTTGAGGGAGACATTGCCCTGTGGTAGGGCCGTGGATCGGGTCGTTACAAAATATGAGAGCTAAAAGCTCGGGCTAGACTATCTAGTCGGGTTGCTGATTCTTGGGGGAAACAAATTCAAGCAAGTCCGGGTTTGTCTGACATCAAAAGGATGGTTGAGATAACAAAGGGTGAGTCGAGTGTATCCCATACTGGTTCGAGAGGAATATTATGAGTTATGTGTCATTGAACCTTAGCAAGGACGCTAAGGCTTAAGGTGGAGAGATTTTGATATCCGACATCGGGTATGAGATGGTGTGTGATTGACCTTATAAGACTCTGCTTATGAATTAATAAGTACCTACTTGGTTAGTCATTTGAAGAAGACATTGGCCTGTGAATGGACCTTAGATTGGGTTGTTACAATTTATGTATGTATGTTTATTTCTCACAAAATGACATCCCGTACTTTCAACTAATTTGGAAAAGTTATTCAGTTATTGTACTATAAGCACTATCATGAGATTGTGAGTGCTTTAAATTTAAAATAACAAATAAATAACTTTTGTCGGTAGGTGAAAATAACTTTACAATAGTCTATTTTCATATTATAGTTATTTATAAATGAAAGCTGTGTAAATATTACGTTTCTAAATGGACAATAAAAATTTACTTGTCAAGTGTCTTCAATGGTCATTTTGTTGTATTGAAGCTGATTTAAACATTTTTTATCCAAACGGTTTTTGTAGCTTTAAGTTAGTTTACAATTACTTTTGTCAAAAAGCAAACTGATTCTGCTTAAAGTAGCCTATTTGATTTGAAAAATTGATTAAGATTTAAGCTGAAATCTACTTTTAGAATCAATTCCAAACGAAATCTTTAATTCTTAAACATGATGTAATTTCCTCAAAGCCGGCCTATTACAGATAGTACTCCACCAACATACAGAAAAATGGATACTACAAATTTTAGCTGTTCTTGTCATATATTAGAAGAGGTCGGTCTTTCGATTAATATGTTCAAAATCGAATTTCATACGTTTGTTAAAAAGAAAAGGAAGTGAACCATAGTGGCGTGCATTCAGTTCCTAACCCAACCATTCTCTTCCCAAACTTAATATTAATAACAGAATATCAATGTCTCCAAGAGAACCAATAATAGATAAAACATGGTAATAACTGAATATTAAGAGAGCCATTCTCTGCTCAAACTCAACCATTGATAGACACCAACTTCCCTAACCCTACACAACTTCAAACCTAAGCTTAATCAGACACTGCAGTACATCACAGAAGAACATACTGAACTTGGCTGAATGCAGTAACAATCAGCATGGCAGGGGGAAACGGCACAGGGGACACAGATGACTTGTCTCTAGCCACTGAACAATGCAATTCCCGTGAAACATGTGCCTACAAGGCATGCGCGCGATCTCTTGCCCAGCACTAGCCAACTCCTGCAAACAAACTACACAATCTCCTTCCAAGGAACTATCTGCTGCAGTGAGTTTGTCCAGTGCTTCAATGGATGACTTGGTTGCGGGAACTGTGTTAACCTGACTGTCTTGGAACGATTCGTCCATGTCCATGTCACTTGTGTCTTCAAAGTCGGGAATAACGACTTCCACTGCAACCGCTACAACCTTTTCGCTCGCTAATTGAGGGTCTCCCGCAACACCAAGGATATCAGCTACGAGTGAATCCGGAAACGGTAGACATAAGCGAGCGCCCATTCTTGTAAAAGCAGAAGACAAGTCAAGTTCCAGTGTACGAGTATCGCGAGTCGTCAAGAATTGCATCTCACGCAGTTCGACCCCATTACAAATCCTTAGGCGAACCGGAAAGCAATCAGGCCCCTCTCCTGCACTACTCGCTGTAACATCTTCCTCCTGCCACGCTCCATCATCCTGCCACACAACATAATTACAGCGATCCCCGATCATCTCGATTTCCTGCAACGTTGGGTCGTCAAAATCGGGAACAAGGACTTCCACCGTAAGCACCAGACGCTTTGGGCTTGCATTCTGAGGGTTGCTCGCGATTGCACGGGCACAAACCAGGGTGCGGTTCATTACGAATTCCTGAAAATTTGCAGGCAAGCCTGCGTCCAGCCTTAGAAAAGTGGCAGACAAGAACGCTCGCATCTCCTCCTCCGATTGGAAAGCAGCACGAGTCATGCTGATGCCGTATTCGCGCTCTTCAGCCCCGTTACTAACGCGTACACGAACACCAACGCAATCACACACCTGTGGCACTGGCGAGTTGTCTTCGTCCTGCCACAGTGTGCATAAGTAGGAATTCCTGCTATCTTCCATGCTTGATGAACTGATCTCCGTGCAGCTATCTCTGTAAAAGCAAGAGAATGTGAAGAAGATGTTGGCAGATGAGATGTGCTACTGAATGGTGAGGCCAATCTGTGTGGAAAGCAACTTATAATGGCATTAACCAACAAGCTCGGTTTGTATTAGGAATAGGAATCCTATATGGCTTCAAACAAGAAACTTTAGGCAATAATCCTTCTAACGGTTTGATCATAATATCATGCCTAATCAATATCAATATAGGAAAACGAGAAACGCAACAAGATAGATAAAAAGTTTCTTTATGCAACACATTATGACATTAAGTGTTTGACGAAAAATAGGATTTATAAAAATTATATACTAAATATAAAGATGTCGCTAAAGGTTTTTCTATATTATCTTTGATAGAGTCTATATTTTTTAAGTTAATTGACTGAGCAATATTAAATTTATATATATCCGGAAGCCTTGTGTATTGAAAAACTAATTTCAAACATATTTGTACTTGATCTTGAATATTATATCCCTGAAAATATTCTCTAACATAAAAATGAAAATCCATGACTCTAACAAGCAATTAAGATATGAGCTTAAGAAGAAATATAATGGTTTAACAATTGATTTAGGGTAATTTACTTAAAATACATACCATAATTAGTGCAAATAATTATCCATTGTATAAATATTACGACTCTTTCAGTAAAAGAAACGATATATCATTTTCTTATATGGTTCATGACAAATAATTTTTTTAGCTTATTAGAGCCTGTTTATGATTGATTCTAAAAAGCAGATTTCAGCTTAAATCTTAATCATGTTTCAAAAAATCACATTTAATTTGTTTTAAACAGAATTAATTTATCGTTTGATAAAATTAGTTGTAGACCAACTTAAAGTTACAAAAAGCGTTTGGATAAAAAAAAATTGCTTAAATCAGTTTCGCTATGACAAAATGACCATAGAGGACACTCAAATAGATTAGCTTATAATATCCATTTAATGAAGTGATGTTAACAAATTATCGAAAAAGTTATTTTCGATAAAATGAAAACCCGTAAGAAAACACCACTAAAGGCCTTTATAGATTGTAATCGGCAATAAATAGTTGACAAAAGTGAAATTTTTCTCACCTTTGTTAAAATAGATATTTAGAGTTACGTACGCGATTGACCACTGTACTATAACGCAAATTCAACTTTAGTCACTAAAATTCGATTAGTGTCAAAGAAACTTGTGGACTAGTTAATTTGTCCAACTAGGTCATTCTGTTATGTTCCATTAAGCTTAACTCCGTTAAGTGATTTAATTTAAGGACAAATGCGTTACTCTCTATTCTTTTTCTTTCTTCTTTCTCATTTCACGTCTTCGACTACAAACCAAGAACCACCGCCACTGAGTATAGTCACGACTCCACCCTGATGCCAAGGAAAATGGGTTCGCAGTCGACGTGGAGGTGCCACAAGGAATGCATTCTGAGTCAGATGCCAAGTATGTTGATGTAGGACACATCAAGGGTGGAACAAGGGCAGAGGCCAAAGGCTTCCCAGACAGAACTTGAGGGTGGTAGTGCTGCGAGGGCGATAACGCATGATGAATACACGACGACAGTCACAGTCAGATGCTTAGGTCGAGAGTCAAGGTTATGTATGTTTCTCTCTCTAGGATTCTAGAGTGAGAAAGTGAAAATGTTCTGAAAATGTCCAACCTCCTCAATGAATTCTCAAGACCTCTATTTATAGAGATTGAGATGATGATGTCATTAACTGACACGTGGCACTCCCTGGGAGTGACACATCACTGGGGGGTCCACGAGTGCCGGTGCTCCACGAACTGTCGGATCGTATATATTCAACCGGCCTGCCCCGCACAGCGTCGCTCTGTCTGTCTGGAAAGACTGGCTCCCACAGCGTCGGTGTGGCCAGAGAACCCCTTGATCTAGCCTCTAATCCAAGCCCTTGTAGAGTCCCACAGGCCTGACAGCGATGGGAAAGACCCGACGCCCAACTGCCAGGTGAACTAGGCGCGATGCCCTCCGAAGACCTGTTCCCGTCTCGGAGTGACCCGGGGGTCATAGTCCCTAGGGGTGCCAACGCAAGCCCCCAGTGCCGGAGCACGTAGGCCAGTCACGCAGGCACCCTGGCGGAGATAGTGTCCCGGAGGAGTCGTCTATTCCGCAGGTCAAGGTAGCATCCCGGAGGAGCCGTCTACCTGGCAGAAAGGGAGTCTTTGTGCCGGAGCACTTAGAGCTCCCTGGCAAAGATAGTGTCCCAGAGGAGTCGCATATCCCCGCGGGTGAGTCTTTGTGCCAGAGCACTTGGAGTGAGTCAAGGTAGCATCCCGGAGGAGCCGTCTACCTGGCGGAAGGGGAGTTGAAGAGCTCTCTGGCAGAGATAGTGTCCCGGAGGAGTCGCCTATCCCCGCGGGTGAGTCCTTGTGCCGGAGCACTCGGAGCATGTCAAGGTAGCATCCCAGAGGAGCCGTCTACCTGGTAGAAGGGGAGTTGAAGAGCTCCCTGGTGGAGATAGTGTCCCAGAGGAGTCGTCTATCCCCGCGGGTGAGTCCTTGTGTCGGAGTACTCGGAGCACGTCAAGGTAGCATCCCGGAGGAGCCGTTTACCCGACTGGCCGAGGTAGCATCCCGGAGGAGCCGTTTACCCGACTGGCCGAGGTAGCATCCCTGAGGAGTCGTCTACCTGGCGGAAAGGGAGTTGAAGAGCTCCCTGGTGGAGATAGTGTCCCGGAGGAGTCATTTATCCCCGTAGGATGTTGCACACTCTGAAGAGTGGGTCGAAGTATGTTCCACGACTAAGGCAAGGTGCACATGGTGTGGTGAATGAGTGTGGTGCCCGTGGGAATGTAACATGATTGTGGCACATGGGCGCAATGAAGTGAGTAAGGTGTCGGGGGCACGGTAGTGACAGAGAGCCTGGGGGCACGGCTGTATCAGCGGTGCGGTGCACTGGCGCGGTGAAGTGTTGAAGTGCGGCACCCGGACATCGGCGACGGGGTCGCGGAGTTGTGTCCGGGCGACGGGGTCGCGGAGTTGTGTTCGGGCGACGGGGTCACGGAGTTATGTATGGTCCCTTGAAGAGAAGTGAAAATGCTAAGTATGGAAGCCAAAGGCCAACCCTTGGGGTAAGGCCAAGGCCAACCTTAAAGGGAGGCTGAGGCCGGCCTCAAGGGTAAGGCCAAGGCCGAGGCCGACCCCAAGGGGAAGACCAAGGCCAACCTCCTTGGGCAAGTGCCATGGCGCACCGACAAGCGATGTGCGACGGTAAGAACGTGATGAGCAGTTGCGCCAGGATGAGTTTCTTGGTGACGAAGTCACGTAGAAGAAGTAAGAAGTGCACGTGACTTGAGCGTGCACGCTTTGACCGGTTGTGAGCGTTGAATGTTGACTGTTGCTTGTGCGGACGTGTCATGCAAAATGGGATCCCAGTGAGCCTTTGGGTGCGACCAGAATAGGTTGGGAACACAACCTAACCACCACGCGGAACCACAACCACACCATTTCAGCTGCCCATGAGCCCCCATAAGGCCGACGGCACCCACGTGGAAGTTGGAGAATGGTGGGCGGGTAAGCCCTTGTGCTGATTTGACTAAGGTTGGGATGAGCTGAGGGATGATCATGCCAGCTTCTTAGGCTGTGGATCCGACTTCGATCTTTTGGCTCGATTATGAAAATGGGTCATTCCATCCTTTTTTTTAGGGGGGGGGGGGGGGGTTACGCGTGTGTGTTTTACGTGGGTGTTTGTGTTTGGGTGTCCGGCCCGTGTTTATTGTGTGGGGGGTTTGTATGTATGTGAGATTGGTATATCCCATTATCTCAGACTGAGATGGGCTTGATCGTGGGTTACTGTGGAGATGGAGAGTTCCGCGTTAAGGTGGTTTGTAGGCGGTGATGGAGGTTACGGTAGAGAAGGAAGGTGACCGTAAGTGAAGGTGGTTAAAGATGAGAGTGGGTGGATGAAAAAGTCATCAGGATTATCTTTCCAATATTGAATGGCATACTCTTGGACTTCTTAACGGTTTCTATCGTCCGTTTGCCTTCAGACTTATTCGGTTAAAAATGGTGCTTTCGGTACATATTTGGTATTTTTGAAATATTGGGTACTTTAATTACACTGAGGTAATATTTTAAGGCACAAATTTAGTATTAGCACATATCTAGTGACGAAAATTTTCGTAGTTTAAAGTATTTTATTTTAGTATTTTTTATATTTCTGTATAGATAATTGGTGACAGGTAAATTCCCTCACACATAAGGTAAATAATCCACCGAAAATTCACTTTTGCGATGGATATGGCCGTAACTAATGGTTTGCACATTTTGTCAAGGTTTATAATTTATGTGTATATTGACAAAATTATGATTGTGTTGAAATCCCAAAACAAAGAGAAAAAACACTTCCGCTAGTTTTTTACAAATCCCATTTTCTTCAAACTTGTACACAATCAAATCCATCAACACATCAAACTCCGGAAACTGTTAATCCACCCATGTACATGTTAAACAACCAAGAGCCCCATCCAAGGATAAACTTTACGTTCCTTTCCATAATGGGAGTAGCTCGAAGAGGGGAAGAAGCTCTAGCTTCTCAACGGATGTCCGACTCATCATCTTCATTAGCATCGTCATCATCAAGTGCAAACTTTTTGTTCCTTATGGAAAATGGTGGGAAGCTCGAAATAGGTAAGAAGCTGTAGCTTTTCAAGGGATGAACAACTCCTGATCATCATCATCATCATCGTTATCACCACCATCTTTGTTGGTGGTTCGGTTGAGTTGCAGCCACTAAACACCCATTGCCACCCACCATAGCAGATTGGTTGCCGACGTGCGTCAAAGAAGCAATTAGAATTGCACCAGTACGTCTGTATCTAAATCATATTGAAAATATTCCTCAGATGTAGATAACTAAAGCAATAAATGGATAATGTCCTCAAGAATAGAAGAGATTTCAAAGAAATAACAAGAATTGCACGAGTAAATGCAAAACCAACAAACCCCTAGTTACGTTTGCATCCAATTCGAATTGAAAATATTTCTAAGATGGACAATAACTAATGCAGTCAACTGATAATAGTCTCAAAGTATACAAGAGGCAATAACAAATGCAGCAGAAAAACAACTGGTTCTCTAAACCACAGTCAACTCATCGGCAGAGCCAATTAAAGTCCAAAGATGAACATATTCAAGGAGCCCAAAACTCCAACTCAACCCCACTTATATACATGATCAAATGTGGCATGAATGCCATATTAGCTTGTACTTACAGTCATATGAGAAAGATGGTGCAAAAAATAGCCTACTAACCACTCAAATCAATTTGTCAGCAAGGGAATAAGACGGGATCCTTCTTCAGTTTCCATACTAGTTAGAACAACCAAAGCATCCCATGCATAAGAAAAGAATGATTGTTGGAATTATCAAACTCAAAGACAAAGTTCAATTGGATCTATAAGATAGTTAAGTAACAAAGATTTGGTTGAAATGAAGATATGAGAAAACAGAAACTAACTTGCCCAACAATGGGGAACTCCGCAGAGTAAGATGTAGAGAAAAACATCGACGCTCTATCATCTACTTCTAGTCCATAATTACGCCAACAAAATAATAAAGACATTTTTCTTTACAATCAGAGGTTTAGAAGCATGCAAGAAGCTAGACATTACAAGGTCAAGTGCAAAGTAGTTTTGAGGGAATATCAGCAAGCTCGAAAAAGATTGGAAGGACTAAAATCAGTTGCCTTTAGTGGAGCACTTTAATTAGCACCTCCATGCCTTCCAAGAGTACATACAAAGCGTTACATGATAAAAGAGGAAGACAGAGAAGAAGATCATGATATATCTTATATCAGATGGTGTAATGAAATTGTGGATACAAAGGCTCTATTTTGTAGAGCAAAGTGAGTGAGTTGTGTAATGAGTATGAATATAGCTTAGGTAGGCCACATAAACCTATAATCCAATTGTTTACATTGGCATCCCCCCTCAAACTTAAGGTGGTGGACATGAAACCAGTTTAAGTTTGGAGGTAATTAAAGGATTGGTGCTGTGATTGAGGTGAGTGATGACCGTGTAAGGTATTGAGGTCCAAATGTAGATCCTGAAGTGAAACAAATGATCCAAGCGATGCCAGAGTGAATAATGTTCCTAACGTGGCTACCGATGAACGCAGAGGACAGAACTAATGACCAAGAGATTGGAGGCCTTGGGACGGTTTCTGGTGATCCGAGAGGACATATCCAATGACTGATGGATTAGAGGTCCTGGGACGGTTTACTGTGTTAAAGATGTCGATGGACCAAAGTTAATGGAGGTCATTCGGCAAAAAGAGATCTGATGACTGCGACTTAAAGATCTTAGATAAAGGTCTTGGCACGATTCACGGTAATCACGGGGCTGAGATCCAATAACCAGGGTGAATGACAGTCTTGGCATGATTCACGTCTACCGCGGGATATATCTAACAACCGCAGTGAATTTGGCATGTTTCCTGACGATCGCATGATTGAGGTCCAATGACCACGACAAATGAGGGTCTTGGCATGATTCCCATTGGTTGCGGGATTGAGATCCACCACGATAAGTAAGGGTGTGAGGGTCTTGGCATGATTCTCAGTTATCGTAATGTTGATCCAACGACCACGATTAATAAGGGTCTTGGCATGATTCCCAGTGATCCCGGGATTAAGATCCAATAGGGTGAATGAAAGTCTTGGCATGATTCCCAGTAATCCCTGGGTTGAGATCTAACGACCGAAGGGAATAAAGGTCTTGGCATGATTCTTGGTGATCTTGGGATTTAGATCCGACGACCAGGGTGAATAATGGTCTTGGCATGATTACTAGCATCTCAGGGTTGAGATCCAACGACCACCCTAAATGAGGATCCTGGCATGATTCCCAGTAATCATGGGTTAAAATCCAACGACCAGTATCAATGAGGGTCTTGGCATAATTTTTTTTAATGGTTAATTATTTATGAAACCAGTCAAACAAGAATAGATCTTAATTATGAATTGGCTAAGGATATTTAGAAATATCATAGAGAAAGAAATAATGATATATCCGGTCACGAAGAGAGAGAAATAGTGATAAAGAAAGAGATGTTTGGACAACTAGTGGTGTGACAGTGGTAGTTGTAGTTAGGGGTGAGTACCAAACCGTTCAAACCGATTCGAACCGCTCAAACCAAACCAATCCAATCTGAACCGTCCAAAGATCTTAACGGTTTGGTTTCACATTTTCCAAATCGACCTTGGTTCGGTTTGGTTCACGGTTCACATTTTTTAAACCGATTCCAAACCGAACCGAATCGACTTATGATATGTTAATATATTTTTAATAACATTCCATTGATAACTACACATATAAGGTACAAAAGCAACTCCAAATAAACAAATCTTGAAAGTTAAAAGAAACGAAAATATTAAGAACACTTAGAAACAAAATTTTTTTGACCAATATCTAGTTTATATTTAATCATTTTTTCTCATTTATCAATGAGAATTTATATATCGAATGGAACAAGATTATATTCAATTTAGAAAAAATATAACTTCAATTAGTAGTGTGCAAAGAAACAATGTTTTTAAGTAAGCAAACCGATTCAAACCGACTAAGTCGAACCGTTTAAACCAACCGAACCGTACCGTCCAAACCGATGGTATTTGGTTTGGTTCGGTTCACAAATTTTCAAACCGAGGGGTAACAGTTTGATTTACGGTTTGACCCCCAAACCAAACTCTGCTCACCCCTAGTTGTAGTGGTGATGCCTTGGTGGTCCTCGGCGATGATGTTACGCTGGCAATCAACGGTGCACCGGGGACGATGTTGGTTTTTGGTTTTGAGGGAGATTGCTGGCGACAATGATGGAGGAGTCATAATTATGGGGTTGGGTTCTTGCCTCTGTGATTGTGGGTCGAGGGTCTTGGTTCTAGATTTTGAGGCTGGTAGCGGTGGTCCTGGGTCAAAGATCTGGGCGCTGGTGGTGATTGATGATTGATCTGGATGTCGGTGGTACTAATCTGGGTATGGGCGACTCTACGATGATATTGGCGGTGATGGCAGTGATGCCGGTAGGTTGTGTGATTTGGTGATGCGATGGCGGCGTTGGTGATGTGGTCTAAACGTAGGTGGCCAATCTTGGCGTGGGCTGTGCTGTGATGAGACTGCCGCCATGGTGATTTAGGTGACGTGAAGCCGTCGGGTTGATTCAGAGGAAGATGTCTTGTAGGTACGGAGAGGGTGATGATTGATGATGCTGATGTGGGTGATTGGGGTGATGACGCAGGTTAGGAGGTGATGGTATGGCTATGGTTGTGGATGGTGACGACAGTGGTGCCAGCGGCAAAACTATGGCAGATGAGGAGATCTGGTGGTTTGGTGGCGATTTTGCGTTGTTATCAAATGGTGAGAACAGATGATGGGTTTGAGGTGGTTATCCAGCAGTGATTGTGGTAGTTGTATGACATATATTTGGTTGTGGTTCTTACAGGTGTTAGTGTGGTACGGTAATAGAGTTTGTTACGGGTGATGGTTTTGATAATGGAGACATAAAGTTTCAGATTTTAAAGTTGGTGGTGGTTGGTGAGACTACCAGTGGTAGGCAAGGTGGTACGGTGGTCTGGTTGAGAACTGGTGGTGACTAGTGAGTGGACTGGTTTGGCGGTGATTGGCGATTGTCTGAGTCCAAGAGGCCACTATCAGTAGTGGCTCGGATACCATGTTACATGTTATTAGAGGAAGATAGAGGAGAAAACCATGATATATCTTATATCAGATGGTGAAATGAAATGGTGGATATATAGGCTATATTCTGTAAAGCAAAGTGAGTGAGTCATGTGGTGAGTATGAATATAGCTTAGGTAGGCCACATAAACCTATAATCCAGTTGTTACATTAACACGAATAGTGGAGAAGGCCACAATAAATGGCTCTCAAAGAAAGATAATCCAAAATTCTTACGTTTTCTAGTAAAATTAGACATTACAAGGTCAAATGAAAATTTGTTTTGAGGGAATTCCAGGCTCAAGAAAGATGGAAAGATCAAACTGTACTGTAGCAGGAGAGGCGGGATCAATAGGGATAGCAACTGTAGGAAGTCACGGCAGCCACGACAGCAGGGAGCAGAGCTGTGGCCTACAGGGCAGTTGGATACTTGATGAGGGGGGTTTATGAAAGAGGATTAAAAGAAGAAAGACAAAAAGAATCAAGTCTAATAAGGTTGTGGTGCATATTATAGCTTTAAAACTCAATGAAATTCTGACAAACACAATTAGGTCCGTAGCTCATAATATGACGCAAAAATCCGTTGCTAGACATATTTACGAAGGAAATTTCCATCACTAAACCTTGATCGACTTTTCAGACTTAGCATTTCGTCTTGCGCGATGGAATTAGTGCGACGGAGCCAAATTCTGACACTAAAAATGTGCTTTTCTTGTGGTGTGTGATGAGAGAGAAATAAGGAGTGTGGTGGACAAAAGACGAGGGAAGATGGCTAGTCTCGATGGTTAGTTGTTGTGATCGAGTCAGCACAGTGTTAGGGTGTGGCACTGAATTGGTAATGCAATTGATGAATATATGATGGTGATGTCGAAGGGTAGAGTTACGGTGACTTGGTGATAAGAATGACAATAGGGCAAGTCAGATGTGGATTTTATAAAATTTGCATCTGCCCCGGTAGCCTACACACATGTCTCCGCCCCGCTTCGCCATCGGGTCAAGGGATGGGAAAATCATCCCCAATCCGATAAACATTTAAAAGATCTGAACCCGCCCCAGTCTACCCTGATCTGTAATTACTATTACAAAGCAGTCAACAATGTCATCGCCAGCCACCAACATAATGGAATTCACCACAGTCCGTCACGACGAGCAACCACCGGCTTACAACGTACCGTCTATCACCACCACCATCCAGCCATTAGATCTAATAAACCGCAAAACCAATTTGCATACAAATCAAGCCATTTATTTAGATCTTTAGTGCGGCGGGGCATAATTGGTAGACCATGGACAGTGCAAACCTTTCGTTGGGCTGTATCCAGTTGGTGCTGTCTGATAAGCATCTAAGAGACCAGAGTACATGTTGATTCAACGATCTCATAAAGAGCGAGGTGGTCCTTGGTAGAACAAAGAATATCCCAAGGTGGTTACCCCATAAGGCCCAAATGGATACAACATATAAACATATCGTTGGAATTTGTATCGATTGACAATGGTCGGTGCAATGTGGATGATTGGAAGTGGCGAGGTGGTCCTTGGTGGAGGTGACAGGCGGCGCAGAGAATAGATGCATATGGCTGACTCCGTGCGGCAGAGGAAAATAAAGACTATGGCTTAGGATTTTTGATCATGTATTTATATGATCAAGATGGATGGCTAAGATTTAATTAACCCTTATGATCAAACTTAGGGTTTAGTTACTTTATATAGGGCGGGTACAAGTTGGATATCGGGTGGTTATATCAAATACCAAACCGGACCCGTACCCAATGGGGGTTAACAAATTAATTACCATGCCCGCCTCATAACCATGTTAACGCCAAAAAAATCCGCACATATAGGATTGGGGTCCGCCAGTTGCGGGTCAAATTGCCATCCCTACTTGGTGATGGTGGCAAGGATTAGGTGGTGGTGGTCATGAGTGGCAACGGAAGCAAATCGTGGTGATTATGGTAATTGGTGATGACGATGGCATGTAAAAGGAAAAGGCAATTATAGAGAAATGGGAAATGAGTTCTTTTTTGAAACATTAATTGATTGTTTGACCTAAATGCCCACCATAAAAGTCACTAGGAT
Source organism: Escallonia rubra (assembly GCA_033065855.1). Lineage (NCBI taxonomy): Eukaryota > Viridiplantae > Streptophyta > Magnoliopsida > Escalloniales > Escalloniaceae > Escallonia > Escallonia rubra. The sequence continues at coordinate 14,252 of JAVXUO010002240.1, read as the reverse complement.
GGCATAGATTCACGTCCGTCCATAAAATTTCAATGATAAGTTAATTTGAACTTGATTCAATCAAAAAAATGTTACGGCCCTAATTTTCTCTATCTCAAAAGGTTTCTCACACTTTTCTCTGAAAAACACCCACACAAATGCGACGAGGGCGCGCCGGGGGGGGGGGAGGGGTAGGAGATGGATTGAGCCCTCTCTCGACTCTCCCTGACCTTCTTTCTTTGTTTTTCTTTAGCTTTGTCCGTGTTTATTTTATTTCCGAAGAGTTCAAGAGGATACTTGCAATAAAGTTGGTGGATCGACGGCGGCGCCTTGGTTACAGGTTTCTTACTATCTGATTTGTGATATCTTAGTGGCAACATGATAGTAAAAGCTTGGATCCCGTCGAATCTCTTCAGATCTTCTAGATCTATGCGAGCTGTCGATCTTAGGGTTTGTTACAATTCATCAATAATCTGACCATAAAATATACATCAGCTCGGTTCGTTAGGTAAATGATATTCCAAATTTAGGGCTTGGTGTCTCCCAGTGATGGCTAGAATTTCATTAGAAGTCGCCGGAACGGTCAAAGGTGCAGCACTAGAGATCCAATCTTGATGTGTTCCAAGTGTTTTCGTTACTCTAGTCTTAAACCTTTTCTCCTTACCGCTTCTAGCCTTTTTGGGTTGAAACTTATTGGTTTTGAGGTGAGAAGGTGGTCTATGTCTTGGCAGGGAATTTTAGTGTGGTTCTTAGTTTTCTATTTGTTTCTCCACCTTTTTACAATTAGGTTATTGTAGACTAATAGTTGTGAATTTTCCTCCAAGAAGGGAAGGGTAGGGGGATAGGGCCTTGAGAAGGCTAGGGTTGGCCTATAGGGGGGAGCAAGTTCGGGGCTCTGGGTGGTGGGTGGTTTGAGGCAGTTCAATCTCTCAAAGTCGGTAACTGGTTTAAGGGTAAGATGGGTACTAAGGACCTTTTTATTAGTTTTAGTCTCATACTGTAGTTGGTTTAAGCCCCATGTTTTGCGGCAAAGAGCTGCATTGATTTAATGGTGGAAGGCAGCGGAGTGTGCAACGATGATGATCCCTTGCTTTTGTTGTGTTTTTCGTGGAAGGTGGATTTACTCTTAATTTCTGCAGCTGCTGCAAATTTTGTATCTCGTTGTCTCGTTGCATGTGTTAGATGTTTGTTTTGTATCTTATGAATTCATATTAGGTTATGTTAGTCATCAGATGTCAGGGCTTTTCTGTTTATGTTGAAATTATAGAGCCAAACAAATCACTATAACGTTTTAATTTGTCCATGTTATTCTCTTGTTTACCAAAAGATTAAAAACTTGGACTTGATTGTTGTAAATTCAAAATGTTTGAGGTTAGTGCTCGTTTCAAACTCCTAAGTTTCATTTGCCAAAATGAGCAAACCACAAGTGGCTGAATTCAATTATCCGAGTGTGTTTGGATGTAAAATTTTGAAATACTGAGTACTGTCAAATTCCATCATTTACAAATCCCATCATTACAAAATATTCTTGTTTGGAAATTTTTATTATTCTGTGAATTCTTAGTAGGGATTTGTAAATTCTTTATTTAGATGAGTTTTAATGCATTCAAGACTTTTCTAAAAAAATAAAAAGTTGTTAAAAGGGCGGGGATGAGATATTCTAGAAAGTAGTGGTAGAGGTGTCAAACGGGCCGGGCGGCCCGCGGGCCAGCCCGACCCGGCCCGAAAAAAGCCCGGCCCGGCACGGCCCGCAGGTGAACAGTGCAGGCCCGCAGGCATAGGGCCTTGGGCCTGGGCTTGGACCAGGCCTGGATTTCCAAAAAAATGGCCCGGGCCCGGCCCGGCCCGGTTTTGGCCCGAAACAGGCCCGGCCCTTTTTCGGCCCGGATTTGGCCCGTTTTCGGCCCGGATCTGGCCCGATTTTGGCCCAAAATCAGCCATATTTCGGCCCTATTTTGGCCTGCCCCACCTTTTTCAAAAAAAAAAACTTGCCCTCCCCTTTTCCCTCCCATTTCCACTCCCAATTGCCGTGACGCAATGATTTAAACCATGAACCAAGCATACCCGACATGACTTGACTTGATGGTCTAATTTGCCAATAAAAGCAGTTCAAAGATCCCAGCAAGTTTAGCCTTATATAGCGTGTATTCTCTATCAAACTTGGTTTCAGTTGTTCCTATTTCCTGTTAACCCTGCCGACTGGAACAAATTTTCCCTTGGTTTAGGTGCAAATTAGTACTGAAAAAAAAAACTAATTAAAACTAGAAACCTGCCTTAGCCTCCGTTCACCATGCGCATCTTTATCCAGGTCTTCCAGTAAGCTGGTTGGAGGTTTGTCAAGCATCCAAAGTTCGACAAGAATCAAAACACAAGCCTTCGCTAATTTGTTTGCATATTGGTCTCTCGCAAATAGAAAATAAATTTCCTTTGTTGAATGCAATTTGTATCCAACAAGGAAAGATTGGCTTCAACTGTATGATTATTGTTATATCCGTCTACACTTATGCCAATTAAGTAACAACAAATTATTTATGGACCTACATGTCACTAACAATAAACAAAATTTTCTTCTACTGCCGTAATTGGAGCAAAATGTTTCTTCTAGGTGTAATTAACGAAATGGTTTAAATTAGAATATTTGTTGTTACTTTACTTGCTTATACACATTATTAAATTAGAATTTGTGTACATAATAACAAGAAAATATCGCAATTAAAGTTTTTATTTTGAATAACCGGAGAAGTTAAAGAAAAAATTTTTTGGAGCCCGGGCCCGGCCCAAGCCCGGCCCAAGCCCGGCCCTAGATATTGGGCCTAGGGCCAGGGCCTGGACTGGGCCTAGGTTTCCCTTCGGCAGGCCCGGCCCGGCCCGGCCCGGTTGGCAGCCCCACTGGCCCGGCCCCGGCCCGGCCCCACAACAGGCCCGATGGGCTTGGGCTGGGCCGGCCCAAGCCCGGCCCTTTGACATCTCTAAGTAGTGGGCAGTAAAATATTCTCGAAAGTAGACATAAGTTACATAGTGTTTTTATAAATTACTTCGGTGAAGAAATTTAGCAAATAACTAGTCCAAACTAGTTATTTGAACTGTAGATTTGGAAGTCTCAAATTCCTAATTCATATCTCTCCGAAAATTTAGCAAAATCTCTTTCGTACAATCCAAACAAGAGATTCTATTCAAAAAATCTCTAAATAATTCTCCAAAATAAAATTCTCAGTTCAAATCTCATATCCAAACGCACTCTAAATAACTGTAATACAAAGTTTCAGCATCACAATTCACAAGTAACAAACCAAACAACCTCAAGTACTACTCCCAATAAACTTTATTGTACAATGATTTTCTCGTGGTATCCTGTGAAACGTTGGTGATGGAACCGATAGTACGAGATAACCAACTATATTCTGCTTGCTTTAGTAGTTCAAAAATAAAGAAAGGGTCCATACAATAGATTCTCGTTTACGTAGCAAGTGTCCTTTCCTGCTTTTACATAACTTATTATCACCATCTATTATTGAAGCATACAAGACAAACCACATCACAAATGAGCTTTGTGTAATGTTGCACATTGACTAGATCCTTAAGGTTAATCATGCTATAAACAAGTGTAAATCATCAAACAAAATAAACTTTAATGCCATTGAGTAGATAGTGTAAGGTTAATCGTGCTATAAACAAGTGTTGATCACCAAAAAAAACCCTTTAATGTCATCGAGTGGATAGTTTAAGGTTAATCATGCTATAAACTAGCGTGAAGCAACACAAAAGATAACTAAGAAAAAGATCTAGAGAAGGAGAAATTTACCGTATATAAGAATTAATAAGGTCCACTGTTTTAAGTCTAAAAGTATGTTTAAAAGCGTTAAAGTCTGGTGTCCGCCCAAAAATAAATTCAAGAAGAGAAAAAAGCTCACCAAATATAAAATACCGATTTGAATTCCTATGTATAGTCAGATGTGAGACATTAACGGAACTTAACAAGCGTAGTTAAAACTTAAGCATGGCTTAAGCCTGGATACCCTGTTGTTTAGCAAGGTAAAGAAAGAGAAAGTCTAGATTTTTTGTGTGTGTGGTGAAAGAAGAGGCTCACGAAGCAACACACACCACAGCACTAACAAAGCCAACCCACTTTTCAAATGTGTTGGTGAGGTCCATCAGTCATAACAGGATTTGATTTGATGGTCACAAGCACCGAAAAAAGAGCCGTAGACTGCTTCACAATAATTTCATCTTCAATCCATTATTGCACAGGAAGTCCATTTCAAGTTTTTAGTTGGGTTCTCCAGTGCCAAAATTGCCTATAAAAATGTTCTAAAAAGAGTTGAAAGGTGAGAAAAAGAATTGTGAATCAACCAGTCAATGTGCATAATTTAATAATGAAAAGAGAAGAGATGGAAGGTGCACCTGCTGCAAGGCCCAGTGTTCAGATATTTGCTTCAGTTGGATGGACCTGATATGTGGTACTCATGAAATGGCAAGTCACGGATCCACATCATTGGTTTTCTCTTTTGCTGTATGTTGCTAAATGCTCGATCCTTCTTGTTTTGTGTATCGTATCAAGATTTTGGTACGTTATACCGATACCAAAAACTATACTTGTAAAGCTTTTGATCTACCTACGTAGTAAGAGAGAACGAAGCTCAAACACGTGCATTAACTTTTGGGTTAATTACTCACGGCACCCCTGAGGTTTACCCTAAATTACACACGGACCCCCATACCTTTTAAAAATTACAGTCTGCTCCCCTGAGGTTTGTACCCGCATTTCACGGAGCCCCACAAAATTGACGGAGACCCTAACTCCGTCGAAAGATTCCCTTACACCTTACTTTTTTATTTTTTCATTCCCAAACTACCCTCATTTTGTTGAATAAAACCCTCATTTGCCCTTTAGGTTTTTCTTCTTCTTCTTCTTCTGTTATATATCTTTTTTTTTGAACTTTTACCAATAGTGCATGTTGTACAGCCAAAACTTCACACTGTACAACCAATTATGCAGGAACAAACGGGGTTGCTGGCTGCTCTCATTTCACACATCACCATCCATCACCGTCGGCGACACCTTCCGACACACCTCCGGCGACATCTCGGTGACCATGCCGGCATCACCCACTGCCCTTACGTATCTACTCATCACGCCGATCCACCACGCCGGCCTCTACCTCCCAACGAAAATGACCCACCCAAGACCCACACCGCCAGCAACACCCACTGTCCCTGCCAATCAACTATCCCCATCACCCCGACCCACCACCACTGGCCACCACCTCCCCACGATGATAAATTACGACCACCCACAACCACACCGGCGCACCCAAGGCCGCCAACCTTACCAAGGACCATTACAGGCGACACCTTCAGCTGCCTATATCAGTCGCCCACCCAATACCCATCCACAACCGACACTGGCACACCGACAACCACAACGGCAACCGATCCCCATTCCCAAGGGCTACAAAACACACATATACAATCTCACATGCCGAGGATAGCCAACGAGTTAGGTAGAGTTGACTCGTCGATCTCGTTCATTTTCTTCTTCGAATCGTCCGTCTTGCGTTCGTCCTGAGCCACCTCAGCTTGCATTTCTGTCTCCACCGTCTCCGGCTCTTTCGCTTCGGCGCTCATGCCGTATCTCACCGCCTGATTTCACCGAAACGGCGGCGCACGAGCAGGTAAAGACTTAGGCAGAGTCGACTCATCGGCCTCGTTCCGTTTGTCCTGAATCTGCATTCCCATCAGCTTCCGCTCGCTAACCTCGGCACTCCTGCCGTCTCTCACCTCATGATACCGGCGATTCGGCCAAAAAGATGGGGTGCGCGTAGGTATCGACTTAAGGCGAGCCAACTCGTTGCCCTCGTTCAGCATTGAAATTTCGGCCCCACCCACTCCGGCTTGCTCGAACCGGCATTTCGGCTGTTCTTCGCCGGTTGATGCCGGTGAGTGCTCGAATCCGGCGTCGTACGATTGGAGGAGGAGTTGGGGACACTGGTCACTCCATCGTCGTTCAACATTTGCTACTGCTGGTGTTGCTGAAGCCATCGATCTTTGAACAATAAGAAGGGCATAAATTGCATTTCCTTAAAGAAGTTAGAAATTGCATTTCCTTAAATGATAAGAAGGGCATAAATGTCTTTTTATGTCCAAACTTTAACACTGTTAAAGAAAGTTAGATTTTAGGAGCGGAGTGTAATTTACAAAGATAGGCGGGTCCGTGTGTAATTTAGGGTAAACCTCAGGGGTGCCGTGAGTAATTAACCCTTAACTTTTGATGTGCAAATGTCGGATATTTATTAGTGTCCCGCATTTAAAGGGTGCAATTATTTTCTCGTGTATTAGGAGGGCAACGAAAGCTTATGTTGTACCGATAAGCAATAAAGTTAATTTACGGGTTGATTTAATAATAAAATTTACTCTATAAAAAAGTGTTAGTAAGTATATGTAGCGACGAATGGCTGTTATTGTAAATATTAACAACAAAAACAAAATATTTTTAATTGTAATTTTTTGTCACTAAAGACGTTACAATAGATGATTCTTATCCGTGGACTAGCACGCATATAAGTATGGTTAAGAGGATAAGGATTCTCTGGGAAAAAAGATTACACTTAAAAGTATATTTGTCATTGTTTATAAAGTTTAGAGTGGCAATACATTATTGTTTAAATATATTTAGCGATATTTTTTTAGAGCGGATTGCCCATACTCATCATGAGCTCAAATAATTCACATCAATCGGATTGCTCATAGTCATTAGAATACTGAAACTCATGAACTCAAATAATTATCGCATCAATCTTAAGTATTAGCAATGCTTTACCCGCAGATCCGGCGGTGTTGTAGTCCACTACGCCGGCCTTGAGCCGAAAGGGAGATAGATCAATTCATACAAGCAAAAGGGCTGATACACTGTATGTAGCGCTAAAGATGAAGCTGCAATCACAGAGGCATTTCATTAATGGAAGCTTGGCACAGTTCTCTTTGCTTAGTACTCACACACAGTGGTTTTGTTCACTTTGACCTCCCATAACCAGACAACCCCCAAAATCCACCGTCACCGTTACCAAACGGTCACAAATGCTCTTATCCAGTACAGGCTTTTACCCCCGCACCCCCACACCCACCTCTATATTCACCAAGATTTCTGGCCCAAGAGAACCCCCGAGACTCAAAAACGCGTCTATCTCTCTCTAAAGACTCGGACTTTCTCTCTCTGTCTCTATGTGTATTCCTTTGACAAGATTACTTAAGGAGAAAGTGATTGAGTTTTTGTTGTTGTTAAGTGGGCAATAGTGAGAGACAAAAGATGAGGAGGATCATAACGACCATCGATTCTTCTTCACATAGTCCCAGCCTTTGTGGATTCTTGGTGGTTCAGGCTTATCCCAAAAGGTACTCCTCCAAGATCCCATCTGATTTGGTCCTTTTCTTAGGCCTTGGGTTCATAGACTGGTAGATCGTTATCTTTCTCCTTCAACCCACATACATATTTATTGTAGTTTGGTAATACTATTACTACGAACTTATCTTATGGGTTTGATTCAGTATTTTCCACCTGTTTCTGGAGGTTATAGGGGAATGTTTGGGTTTGGTCTAGATATAGTTTTCACCTAGCGTTTCTTTATTTGTTGCTCTCTTTTTCTCTCCTTATTTAGAGAATTTAAAGAGATTTTTTGTTTTTTCTTTTCATTCTTGGGTACAAGATTGGATTTTTCTCTCTTTTTCGTTTTAGTAAAAAAAAAATGGGTTTAATTGAATAATTAGGTAATTTGTCTCCTTTTTTTCCCTTTATTGATTACAAAATTGGGGCTTTTTGGATTTGGTTGGAAATCTTGGGTTCTTGGTGTTGCCTGATTGCTAGTCTCAGGCCAACTCCACGTCTGACATAGGGTTTTAGAGTAGTCTAATTTGGTGGAATAGAATGAGGGTGTGGTGTGAGAAAATAGTTTAGTGATGAATAAATCAGGGTTTCTAAAAGAGGTAGGTTGTGGATGGAGGGATTGATTATACATAAGGTAATTATTATGTTAGGATGTGTCTTGGAATGGAAAACTTTAATGCACAAGCAGAAATAGCCATAACACCAAGGGGGATTTTTTGAGATGGGCCTCACAGTTCTGTCAATGGAAAATCACCACCCGTCAACCATCTTGTCCATGGATTCAAGTGCCTCCTCCTCGCATGACGAATTAGACCTCGAGATGAATCGCCAAGTTGTTCTTACCCGTCCCCCCGATATCAATTTACCCTTGTCAGCTGAGCGTAGCCCACCTCCGCAGCCGTGGAATTCAGAAGCATGTGATATTCTTGATGTTGGGCTTGGACCCCAAATTTATGAGACTGAAACTTTTCTCAGTGTTCCGAAGGTTGGGAGAAAATGTGCCAAAAGGGTAGATAGCATATGGGGTGCTTGGTTTTTCTTTAGCTTTTACTTTAAGCCTGTTTTCAATGAGAAATCGAAGGCAAAGATTGTACGGGATAGTGCTGGAGTTTCTGGGTTTGATAAATCTGATCTCCAGCTTGATGTTTTCATGGTTCAGCATGATATGGAGAACATGTATATGTGGGTTTTCAAGGAAAGGCCTGAGAATGCTCTAGGCAAGATGCAGCTGAGGAGTTACATGAATGGGCATTCGCGCCAAGGAGAGCGCCCTTTCCCTTTTAGTGTTGACAAGGGTTTTGTTCGATCTCATAGGATGCAAAGAAAGCATTACAGAGGGCTCTCAAACCCACAGTGTGTTCATGGGATTGAGGTTGTTCCGTTACCCAACCTCATGGTCCTTGACGAGGATGAGCGCAAAAGGTGGATGGAACTCACAGGGAGGGATTTGAACTTCTCAATCCCCTCCGAAGCAGGTGACTTTAGTTCGTGGAGAAACCTTCCAAACACTGATTTTGAGCTGGAGAGGCCTCCAGCTCCAATTAAGGTCAACCCACAATCTCACTCGAAGAAGTTGCTTAATGGGTCTGGGCTGAATTTGTCAACTCAGCCATCTAATCATAGCAATGGGGATTCAATGGATTTGTCACCTGTCAGCAGCAAGAGGAGGAAAGAATTTTTCCCACATGGCAATGAAGATGAATGCTTTCTGGCGGTTAATCCTCCTTCTGAAAGAGTTCCACAGTTGGAAATTCACCCTAGTGAGCCACACTGGTTGAATGAATTCAGTGGTGTAATGAGAAATGTTTATGGACCTGTTACAGCTGCAAAAACAATTTATGAGGACGAAGAAGGTTTCTTAATAATAATCAGCTTGCCGTTTGTGGATCTTCAGAGGGTGAAGGTTTCCTGGCGGAACACATTGACGCATGGAATCATCAAGGTATCTTGTTTGAGCACATCTGGCATGCCGTTTATCACGAGACGCGACAGGACTTTCAAGCTTACAGATCCGTTCTTGGAACATTGTCCTCCTGGAGAATTTGTCAGAGAAATCCCTCTTTCAACCCGAATTCCTGAAGACGCGAATATAGAAGCATACTACGATGGGCCAGGGACAGCGCTCGAGATTTTGGTGCCAAAGCTTCGCGAGGGACCGGAAGAGCATGAGGTTCGTGTTTGTCTTCGCCCTCACCTTGGGGGTAATGATCTTATGTTGACATGAGAGGTAAACTTGGATAGATACAAGGTCTAGTTGCTTTGGGTGGTGCTGTGTTGTCTACTAACTTTGTACCATATAGCATAATCTATGAAAGGGGTGTCTCACATCTCTCTTCAAATTTCCGGTGAATGCCTGTTATGGTTTTTGGTTCCATGAATTTGGCTTCCCATTGTAATGTTTCCTGATTGATCTGTTATTGAATCTCTCATTCAAGCTAGCAACTTAAAGAAGTGTGTGCCATCCCATCAGAAGATACATGTATTTACACTGCATCACCTAACTTGATTATTGACTGGCTTACACATCTTGGCCTCTGCAATGTTCTCCCTCTAGCTTTAATCATGTGCGCCTTTTGTATGAATGGGAACAATGTAATGGGGGACCTAAGTGTATCCTTAGAATAATGGACCTCTTGTGTTTTGGGGGAAGTCTTTTCCTATCTATGGACAAGCAGGTGGTTGTATCATTATAACAAACGCTCTCGAGCATGCTGCGTATCAACGTCCCTTCGTCACATGTAGCCCAGAAACTCTCTCTCTCTCTCTCTCTCTCTCTCTCTCTCTCGACATAGTTGATATGAGAGTTGGTAGGCAAACAGGACTTCCCCCACATGATGCTGATAAGAGGGAGATACCTTCTTAGTAAGGCAGCTACTCTGTTTTTATATGATCTTGTGAGAAGAAAAAGTTGGAAAAGGTGAACATATGAAAAGGTGTGAGTATCTAAAGGTATGACCCAGTTCATTTAACTCGGGAGCTATGATTTTCTTCTAGCAGTGCTTGAAAAGGGTGACCATGCCGACATTAATTTATGTAGCCAAACGTCACTTTCCCACTTGAAAGATGGGAGATTCAAGCATTTGATGACTCTGGAGGCAGAGTCAAATTGAATGTCCTTTTCTTTTTATAGAGGTGCAGGTGAGTGCGGTGGGTGGCCATAAGAGGGTCATAGACTTAGGGATGGCAATATGGGGAGACTTGTTCCAACTCGAGCCGCCTCGTTCCAACACGAACCGCTCCATCTCCGTTGGAACTCGAGCGGACTCGTTCCAACACGAGCCGCTCCATCTCCGTTGGAACATCGCGGAGGATTAGAGGAGCTCTCTTGTGTAGAGTTGGGACTTTTAAGTGGATTAGATTAGAAATTCAGTAGCACGGTTGCAAAACTTCTTCTTCATCCCTATTCCGATCGGTCCACCTATACATCCAACGTCAACACTTCTACTCAATTTCTACTTCTCATTCATTCTCGACCTCCGTTTTCATTGCCAACTCGTTGTTTTCTTATTTACATTTTATTATTTGTGTCAATTTGATTTTCAAATATTTCTTTAATTGCACGCGTTGTTCGTGTATGGACGACCCCTAGTCACATATACAGGTGAAATGGGTCATTAGTGAGCACTGATGTTACAGTTTTGTATCCCCATTTTCATTGGCATAGGTCATCAACTTTCTATGGAAATGGCTAACTAAAACATGCACTCTAGGGAAAAGTGCACTCTAGCCAATAATTTTGACATGCATATTGCACCCACAACTAAAACATGTTTGACACTTGACTAGTGGTTGCTATGTGAGCCAAACTATTGAATTGTGTTATGTTGTCATTAGATTGGTCCACGAGTATAAATTAGATAAAGTAGATGTGTTTAATAGTGCAAAGTAGCGATAAATTTCAACTATCACACGTGCTCACAGTTTAAAAAAAACAAAGTAGAAAACCAGCAAACGGAACCTCGATGAAGAAAAATAGAGACTCTAGAGGATCCAACAACCACGAGTATGGGCGACACAAAACGGGAAGATTTCAATTATGTTACATCGTATTCGCTTTATTTATATTGTTTTTGAGGGAGCGTACTCTTATAGTGAAACCTTTTATTACCTTTCAAATTTGTTCATGCTCTATTTTTTGATCCATCTCATTAAACGATATATGAAGCTAAATAGTGAGTAACAATAAACTAAATCTGTGAAACAGCCACAACTCACAACTCACAACCCACAACCCACATACCTCGTCTCTCACTCACAATCCAAAGAAACCCCACCACATTTAACTCTCTCGCCCACAATCCTTACTAACTCCTTGAATGTATGCATAATTTCAAGAGAGCATTCTAACTATTTATCTTATTTTGCATACGCTTTGCGCGTTGGCCGATAAAATTGGGCCGTCTATCTTCTGCCCGTCGTGCACTAGTTTTGTGAAAACCCAATTAAAAGGTATGAACCAACCAAGGACCAAGTTTTTACTAGGGCCCTGAGCAGAACAAGGCCCAAGCCACTTTTCCTTCAGTTCTTCTTCTTCGTCATATGAGTTTCCTTTTCTCCTTTTTCTTTTGACCTTAATACCAGCAGACTTTAACTCTCCATCTTTGCTTTTTATGATGGGAATTTGGTGATAATCTGTGCGCCATTCTGTACAGATGACTCTGGCTTTATGCTAGAATGACCCAAAATGGGGAAAGAAGACTCTAAATAAAGAATAAAGCTTCAAGTATTTGGTTCTCAATGATTGAAATAGCCCACTTTAGAGTTTAGATCGAGGTGTATGAGTGGGTAGGTGGGGGGATTTGAGTCCCAACTGTTTCTAAAAGCAAAGCCTGCCTCTTAGGGTGATCTTTTTCTATACACCTATATATAAAAGTCACCGACCTGATCAACATCCATTTTAGCACTTGTCGCTAAGTTTCATCTACACGTGAGTTAACAGATAGCCCGCAATCCAGTTTAACACTTGGCGCGTGCTCTTAAGAAAATGGATATCAGAACATTGTCCTTATTTTTCTTCTCATTTACATGATTGTCAACTCACTAATCTCTATTAAAACATGTCGTTAAATTTACACTTCATGTCATTGTCAACAAAATCAGCAAAACCACCTTATCGTCTATACACCTATATATAAAAGTCACCGACCTGATCAATATCCATTTTAGCACTTGACGCGTGTTCTTTTAAAAAATTACACATCATGTCGCTAAGTTTCATCTATGTGTGTGAGTTAACGGATAGCCCACAATCCATTTTAACACTTGGCACATGCTCTTTAGAACATTGTCCTCATTTACATCTTTGTCATCACTAATCTCTATTTACATATATCGCTAATTTACACTTCATGTCATTGTCAACAAAATCAGCAAAACCACCTTATCGTCTTTCTCTTTCGGTTCTCTTAAAGTAAAACCACATGCATTTTAGCACTTTTAATTCTGTTAATTCTTAAAAGTATGTATTTTTTAATCATAAATTCTATAGCCATATTTGTTCAAGTGTTTTGCTTGACTTAACATTGTTGACCAATAAGTATGATAGAGTTTAACTAGCAAAATATAATCTTAGTAAAGGTTTGTATCTTTCTGTCGCTCGGACTCTACTTTTATCACTAAAATATTAGAATACTATGAAACATGTGCGTATAGGCCGATATGTAAACTTCAGTTCTCTCATGTATCAATTTTTTTTTTTTCATTTTCTTTTTGCGTAAAGCATATATAAAATTGTATAAATAGTTTAACAAGCACTCGCGCGAAGCGTGAAGCCTGAGACTTCGACTGGTATAAGCAAAAGCCATTAAGATGCCAATAGTAGCATGAAGGCCAAAGACGTAATCTTCCCTGGAATTGCCTAATGAAACTCAAGTGGCGATCAGCTGCAATTAATACTTTCGAAATGATTAATGGGTTACGCTAAAAACAAGCACGTTCTCAATCAAATCAATGAACCATCTCAACCAATATACTAACTGCACAGTCTCAAATAGTTATAGAGTAATAAGTATACAGATAGATCCCGAGATATTTGATAATAAGATTTAAATGGTTCAGCTAGCTTGAACAGCTTTCAAAGCCTAAACCCACCTCTTCAAGTAAGTCCCTTACAAAAACATTAGAATCTATTAACAATAATCTTCTTCTAAATCAAGATCAAAACTCTTATAAACACTTTGTGTTATCTACATAATAAGCACAAGCCTTTAATGGCTCACTAAAAACTGGACAAATCAAAATTTTTATCACAATCCTTTAACAAGAATTAATTATGTAAAAAAAATTCTATTGTAAAAAATGAGAGAATAGTACAAAGAAACCCTCGGAAGTAACTAACGTTTTTGTCGTGGATGCCAATGGTGTCATGTATGCTCATAAGCATGTGTAACCTTTCTTAATTCAATAAATTTCTCCGGATTATCGTAGATGCGAACAGTGCTCGAACCTTAATTCCTTAAATTAACAACTAAAAAAAATTATCTCCTGTACTTTGGGCGTCTTGTACTTGTCAACTTCAATTTCTGGATGCACTTAAAAATATGTACTATGCCTTATATACTTTAAAATATAGGACAAAAAATAAATTATTGTCGCTAAAAAAGTTAACATGTTAACCAAATTCCTTTTAAAATTTAAGTAGTGCATTATTTTTTAACGTAAAAGGAATGCTCAATCCAACTTTCGAGAGTGTAAAGAAGTTGACTTTGATTAAACTTAGATGAAATTTTTTAAAATACCATCTCAAAACCTTTTTATGTTGAAGTCGCAGCAGGCCTGTACGTTTACCATATTCGTTTTTTGTTTTCATTTTGTATTTTCATTTTCATGATTTTCGTATGCAGTTAGAAAATACGCTCCTGTACTTTTATCATTTTCACCAAAAAAAAATTTAGTT